>JAJEJO010050467.1:2182847-2352692 GCA_020662805.1 Glaucomys volans
CCTCTGTAAAGTGTCTGTTCATTTCCTTGGCCCATTTATTGATTGGGTTATTAGTATTCTTGGTGTAAAGATTTTTGAGCACTTTGTAGATTCTGGAGATTAGTGCTCCATCTGAAGTGTGTGTGGCAAAGATTTTCTCCCACTCTGAAGGCGCTCTCTTCAAATTGTTGATTGTTTCCTTTGCTGAGAAAAAGCTTTTTAGTTTGACTCTATCCCAATCGTTGATTCGTGCTTTTATTTCTTGTGCTTTGGGAGTCATGTTAAGGAAATCTGGTCCTAGGCCAACGTGATGAAAATTTGGACCTATTTTCTCTTCTATTAGGTGCAGAGTCTCTGGTCTGATTTCTAGGTCCTTGATCCACTTTGAGTTGAGTTTTGTACAGGGTGAGAGATATGGGTTTAGTTTCATTTTGCTGCATATGGATTTCCAATTTTCCCAGCACCATTTGTTGAAGAGGCTGTCTTTTCTCCATTGTATGTTTTTGGCTCCTTTGTCAACTATGAGATACCTGTATTTATGTGGGTTTGTCTCTGTGTCCTCTATTCTGTACCATTGATCTACCTGTCTATTTTGGTGCCAATACCATGCTGTTTTTGTTACTATTGCTCTGTAGTATAGTTGAAGGTCTGGTATTGTGATAACCCCTGCTTCAGTCTTCTTGCTAAGAATTGCTTTAGCTATTCTGGGTCTCTTATTCCTCCAAATGAATTTCATGATTGCTTGCTCTATTTCTATGAGGTCTGTCATTGGGATTTTAATTGGAATTGCATTGAATTTGTGTAGCACTTTTGGTAGCATGGCCATTTTGACAATATTAATTCTGCCTATCCAAGAACATGGGAGATCTTTCCATCTTCTCAGACTTTCTTTAATTTCTTTCTTTAGTGTTCTGTAGTTCTCATTGTAGAGGTCTTTCACTTCTTTTGTTAGATTGATTCCCAAGCATTTTATTTTATTTTTTTTGTTGGATCTTTCTTTTTAATCCAATCTGCCAGTCTATGTCTTTTGATTGATGAGTTTAGGCCATTTACATTCAGGGTTATTATTGAGATATGACTTGTATTTCCTGCCATTTTAGCTTTTTTGGGGTTTTTAGCTTAACTTTGTTTCTCCTTTGATTGACTCTTTCTTTAGGGTAATTCCTCCCCATGTTGACTGAGATTGTTGTTTTTCATTTCTTCCTCTTTGAATATATTGTTGAGAATGTTCTGTAGGGCAGGCTTTCTCTTTGTGAATTCTTTAAGCTTTTGTTTATCATGAAAGGATTTTATTTCAACATCAAATCTGAAGTTAAGTTTTGCTGGGTATAAGATTCTTGGTTGGCATCTGTTTTCTTTCAGAGCTTGAAATATATTGTTCCAGGCCCTTCTTGCTTTTAGGGTCTGGGCTGAGAAATCTGCTGATAACCATATTAGTTTCCCCCTGTAGGTAATCTGATGCTTTTCTCTTGCAGCCTTTAAAATTCTATCTTTGTTTTGTATGTTAGGTATTTTCATTATAATGTGCCTTGGTGTGAATCTGTTGTAATTCTGTGTGTTTGGTGTCCTGTAAACCTCTTGTAATTGATTTTCTGTCTCATTCATCATATTTGGGAAATTTTCTGATATTATTTCATTGAACAGATTATTCATACCCTGAATACCCTTTGTATCTCTGTGCCTTTCTCAATCCCAATAACTCTTAAATTTGGTCTTTTCATGATGTCCCATGTTTCTTGGAGGTTTTATTCATGATTCCTAACCATCTTCTCTGTTTGTTCGACTTTGTTTTCAAGATTAAATATTTTGTCTTCATTGTCTGAGGTTCTATCATCCAAGTGATCTATTCTGTTAATTATGTTTTCTATTGAGCTTTTCACTTGGTTTATTGTTTCCTTCATTTCCTTGTTTCCTTCAAGGATTTCTGTTTGTTTTTTTCTCAGAACTTCTATCTCTTCATTGAAATGATTTTTTGCTTCCTGCAATTGCTCTATTAGCTGATTATTCATAGCCTGAATCTGCTCTCTCGTCACATCATTCTCTTCTTGAATCATTTTAATTGTGAACATTCTGAACTCCCTTTCTGTCATTCCTTCTACCATGCTGTTTTTGGGTTCTCTTGATGTATCATCTAGGTTTGTTTGGGACACTTTCTTCCCGTGTTTTCTCATGTTGCTTGTGTATCTTCCCCTCTAGTGGTGCAAATCAGAGGGATTGCAATTTCCCTGTGAAGACTTAAAGTGTCCCTGCAGATTTCCAGTAACTCACCCGATGTTTGAGAGGTGCTTGATCAAGTGGTGACCCAAGATAGCTGCTGTCCCACTACCTCCAGGTTGGGAATGATCAATGCTTCTGGGCAGAGGCAACCAGGAGTCGCAGTGCCGCGGCCCCACCTGAAGACCTCAGCTCAGCTCCGAGGACTCAGGCAGCCGAAGATGGTCTCTCTCCGCCAGGGAAGCTGCAGAATGACGCCGAAGGGCCTAAACTCCCTGCCGGAGCCAGCAACCGGCTCCACTCCCGGCCAGATCTCACCAGGAGTCACAGCACCGCGGCCCTGTTGGAAGACCTGAGCTCAGCTCCAAGGACTCAGGCACCCGAAGATGGTCTGTCTCCGCCAGGGAAGCTGCAAAATGACCCCTAGCTATTTCATATGCCACTTTAAAAACTAAGATTGACAGGTGAAAGACACCCCTTCATTGAGACCATCAACCCTGGACATGAATCACAGCTGCTGATCAACTATGTGGGTCAATCATGTGGGTGCCCACAGTAAACAATGTTCATGGATGAGACTGTTGAAATAAAGCTGCTGATTAAACCAGCATCACCTACTGCAACAATTGCTACCTGATCATCATTACACTGGGAATGCAAATATATCCATCACTAAAGACTATCACAAAGTCAAGGACTTGGAACTTGTGATACAGAGGCTGCTACTGCATGAATTACTGGGAACGTCTTTGTCTTGAGGCAAGAGAGGACACATTGCTTAGGATATCATCCCCACTTCCTCCTGGTTGATGGACTATTGAGCTATTAGTGGTGCTGCACCACTGTTGACAGTTTTTCTCAGTCTGTGGCTTGCTTTTCATATTCTTAATGGCATTTTTTAATGATTAGAAAGAAATGTGTAAGTTTGATGAAATTCAATTTATTAATATTTCATAGTTTGCACTTCTGTTATTTATTCAACTGTTTTTTTAACCACAAGATCAATAATCTTGCATGGTTAAATGTAATACATGTAATAATTTATTTTGTTTTCACCAACAACCTATAGGATAAACATCTTTATTTTATAGATGATGAACGTGAAGGCACAGAGATAACTTCCCAAAGATCACATAGTTATAAATGACAGAGTAAGATTCAGGCACAAGAATTTTGACTCTAGATTCTGTGTTTGATCACTAAGTTTATCCCAACTGGTACCTAAGTATCAATTGATATATCTCCCCTTTAGTCTATGTGCTCCTTCAGAGCAAACCCATTTTCTTGTCTTTGTAACCCTTGCACCCAGTTCAGTTCCTTGTGAAAGGTAGATAGCAATTAGTACCTGAGGAAAGGGTAGATGAATGAATGAGGAGACCTCCACCCCTCCACCATCAGGGGATTCTGGTTTGACACTGCAGGGGCAATAGTCATGTCATTTCAGCCTGGATGCATTTGTACAATGCTCCTGCTAACCTTTGAACATGTATCAAATTTTCTGGAGCTATTCATTTTCAGGGCTTTCCTCTTACATTAAAGCATTGGATGTTGTAATATAGATATTCATAAGTCATATGTCACTGGAACTGGGGCTCTTTAACTTATATGGCCGAAGAAAATCCTATCAAATAAGACTCTAGGTATTAAAAAACATTACCTCATGGATAGAAAAAATGGTGCATATGAAGGATTATGAAAACTAAATTTTATTCTCCCAGTTCCACTGGAGAATTATTTTTAGCTCTTCACAAAATATCTGCATGTCCTATTATTTTATCTAGTCATATCTATTATATCTGAAGAGTATTACTATGTATATAAATAGAATGCAATTCAGCCATAAAGAAATTAGTTTGTCACTTTTGAAATATTATTATTACCAAATTCATCAAATAAATCTGGAAGAATACCACTATCTTTTTATTTTGAAATAATTAGTCTTCATTCACTCTAGGTATTGTTGCCTGCTATGCTAGCATACTTATTTGGGTGAGAAAATTTATGTGAGTTTCCCTAAGCAGTTCAGTGACAATGCATATGAATTATGTTATAATTTTGGTAATTAGCATTCATAAAAACAGGAACATCCTTTACATATAGGCAAGGTATAAAACTCCTTCTCAGATTTAAAACTGCTAGATAAATCACTGCTAATTTGTGCTTTATAGTTGAATGTCCATTGTGATTTACCAATTCTAATTTATGTCAGTCTTGCTGCAAAGGCTATTTTGCAGAAATTGGAGCATTGCAGTCTGACTTAAATATCATCATAAGTGGGGTTTACTAAAGTCAGATCAGATTGTTGGGCAATATAATTTTATTTGTTCTTAGTAGTGCTTATCAAAATATTTTACAACTATTTGACTTTATGTAAATTAAAGCCTACCTTAATTTTCTAATTTTTATTCACCTTTGAGAGAATAATTTCTTTGCCACACAGGTAGCATGCAGGTGAATATGTTTCTTATAAATAAGTAAAATGATGCCAGCTTACTAGAAAAACACTTAGGAAATGTTTTTCAAATCAAGAGCATATTTTTAAATCAGATTTGGGCTCATTAAAGAAAGATGCCTTAAAAATTCCAAATGTTTCTGTTTTTATTATGGTTATCATTTAAATTGTTATTAACAATATATCATATTAATTGTCCTTCATGGGAATAATAAATAATTACAATAATAATGATGAAAATAAATCACTGTTCATGGAATGAGTTGAATTTCATAATATTTCTGGATAGATATGATTGGCAACATATTTAAATTATACACACATTTGTGTATATATATATAAAATGTGCATATATATGTATAATTTTCATATATATATAATTTTTTTCCTTTGAGATGGGCTTTTGTTGAGTTGCTCAGGCTGGGCTCACACTCACAGCTCTGTAGCCACAGCCATCAGAATAGCTGGGACTATAGATGTGTGCCACAATGCCTGGTAAAAATATATTTTTGACTACACTATTAGCAAGTTCTATAGTCAAAATTTTCACATGCACAATACACTCTTATCCATATTCAAGGACAATGTCTTATAAATATCTCTGCTGAAAGACAACTGCACAAATGTTGTGCAGTATAATACTTTCCCAAAAAAGTCAGGATGAGAGTGAAAATGGCCAGAAATATCAACTACAGAGGGATAAAGGATTCCAAAAGATTTAGATTAGATGATCTGGGGGAATTTTTAAAACAAAGGCTTGACTCAGCACTTTTAAAAAATGTACTTCTTGAACTCTAGCCCTAGCGACTCTGATTCAGTGGACCTGGATACGGGCTCATTGTCTACATTTCTCATAGGCACCTTAGAAGACTCCAGTGAAGGATGTCCCATAATACTGAGAAACGTGGTCTGGAAATATTAAAATATCAGGCAGGTTGCCCCAGTGGAGACTCTTGATATGTAGAGCAGTGCTGAAAACAAGGTATCAGTCAGCCACAGGGTTAGGTCTAGCCTGGAAATGATGCTCCAGGGATTCCATGTCCAAGGTCAGACTGGTCTTGAGGAGTAGATGAGGCTGAGGCTACAGCCAAGAGAGCATGCAGTTCTGACTGAGGACAGGAAGAGGCCCAAGGGGCTAGAAGACTGACAGCTCCTGACACTCAGTACTTCCTCCTCTGTCTCCTGGATATTTTGCAGCCCAGTGGAGTACGGCTCTTCCTCTCAAAATAGCCCAGACGTTGGGTGTGGAAGGAGCCATTCTCTCTCTGCTCAAAGTTGGGAGAGTGGCCCTGTCTCTAGGAAGATTTTCTGAACAGGTTTCAAGTGTAAACAAACAAAAAAAGAATGAAAAGGGCAGAACAACCTGGGACTGGGATTATGGAGACACACTGAGAGGTGACTCCTCCTGGATGTGTAAGGTTGACATTTGCTTTGCCAGTGTCACAGTTGTGAGTAAAATGGCTTCCTGGAGTTCACTTAAAGAAATGAGTAGAGTTGTAATAGAACCAGAAAATTCCAGTTCAGCTGCCCATCAAGATTATCTCGGGAATATTAAAATCCCTCCCCAGAAGGTCTCATTTAGTAGGTCTTACATAGAATTTAAGAATCTGTTTTTAAATAATGCTCCAGTTAATTCTTATTTTCAGCCATCAATTATGAACCATTATACTAAAACATCAGAAAGTTATCAAATGTCTGAACATAGTCTTTGTTTTATCAAGTTTATTGCTTAAAATTTCTGTTTATTCATTCCATGCTTATTAATTAGTACAATCAAGTGTACAATTTTCCATGAATATTTGAAGTGTTCCTTAGTGTTTTCATGCCTCCCATTATAATTCAAGTTAAGATGTTTTAACTAGAGTCCATCAACAATCATTAAATTGGTGTTTTGTGGCTCTGTGACTACTTCTGTTTTACCTAATGATCTGTGAAAGACAACTAGAGTGTGACTAAAATTTTCACATCAAACAACAATTTCCAGAAAGGAAAAAGGTCAAGGCCTACTTAAGCATACAAGATCAAAGGGAAGAACCTTACTATTCCCAAAGCCCACCTAAACATAATCTTTAGCAAAATGCCAAATTGTAAAATGTAGATTTTGTGCAATATATTCCCGTTGGTGTAATGAAGCATTCATTAGGATGAGGAATTGAGCATAGAATGACATGGTGCGACCATGACAGGCTGTGACCCTGAGATGAACAGAGAGTGGCAAGGCTGACATCAAGTAATGACCACAAGGTTTATATAGAATTTTCCCTCAATTAAGGGGAGATTGTAAAGCAGGTGGAGAGAGAGAGACAGCCAGGTAACTGGGTTTTGTTATATGTCTGAAAAGAGAAAGAACAGCTTCCTGAGGGAACTCTGTTCTTGAGCTAATTATGAGAGCTGAAGACACAAGAAATAATATTTCACTTTCAAAAGGTGAGATGCTAAACAGCTCATCTAGCAGAAATGTAAGGAAAATAGCACCAACCCACTGGATTTTTTGGTCACTTTTAGCACAAAGTGGAAAGGCCTTTGATTCTTGAGAAAATCAAGTAGGGAGCAATTTAAAGAAAATGCCTTAGAAGGCTACATAGAGGACATAGACTCTCTCCTGGGACCCACCCATCTTTTTCTGCAAACTACTAGTTACTCTGCAACTTCCTAAATGCATTCAAATCCACATGGTTGGTGTGGGGATCCCCTGACAACACAGTGTCATCTCCTAATTGCTTTTGATTGGCTCTGGAGTGGGCATCCAATGCAGGCTGAGCAAATCACTTCTCTTTTCTGAGAATTTGGAATATGTCTAAGAGATTCTTCTTTGTTTTGGTTGGGCTCTTGGAAAGAAAAGGTGAATTCTGCAGAAAGGAATACAGAAATCACTTTTTGTCATAACAATTATAAAACAACAACAAAAATCAGGTCTGCAATATGACTGCAGACACAGATGTGAAAAGAGAAGCAGAGACTGAGAGAACAATATCAGTGGCAATTTATCACCCTGCACTAATCACCCCTCGGGCCTGAATGCACTGTTTCATCCCACACTAGTCTAAAATGGGTGTTCATGATTATAATCAAGGGATTTCTAAATGATGCAGAGGAAGAAAGCTGTATGATTATTCAAAAAGAACCATGGCTAAATACCCAGGAAAGAGGGAGGAATTTGAAATTACCAAATTATCCTCCAGAAATGAAGTAGACTGGGTAGGAATGAAATGAACCTGAGTAAAGATATTAACAGAAAATACAAAGGAAAAATCAGGCTCGAACTACGATCCAAAGGTAAGGTTATATGTGCTTAATACCTCAGAAATACTTTTGAACTGGTCACATTGGAAAGGCTTAAAATAGCTTGGTTGATTGACAGGGAAAAGGTTCAGCATCCGTAGCTAAGTCCACTTCCAGCTTCTGATGGGGACAGAGCAATAAAGGCTATGTTCAGTTTTAGAAAAATCTTAATTCCAGAAAATTAGAACAAAGGGATTCATATTGGGCTTTGGTGCTGTCTTGACTATTGCTGGAAACTTTTATTTTCCCTAACTCTTTTAGATACTGTTAGGTTTTTCCATACACAGGTGATGCACTTTTGGTTGTATTCTTTGGATTAATCTCTTAATGATCCCTGTTGTCTATGACTGTACTAAATCAATGTGGTGATACCAGTTTATAAAAGGGTAATGAAAATACTAGAGTTATCAACAGCCTCTTAACCTTGATGGACCTTGAAAATTCAAGCCATTCATGGATGAAATATGTCACAGATTGTCCAGTTTATCTCCCGTCATGTAAATTTATCCAGCACTATGCCAAAGTCATTCTGTGCATTATGGTGAATTTTAATATGGATATATTTAATCTTCACTCCTTCCTATTATTAGTCTTATAATCTTTATGTTGATGTGTGAAGAATACCTAAAGAGACCAGTCATGCTTAGAAACTCATTAAATTAACGAAGTATTTAAACTTAAGTTAATGAAGTTTAGTATGTTGGTGGGCATAAAAAGAAAAAAAAAAAAAAAACTCAGATTTTGAGTGCAGTAGGACCACCAGATACTTCCATAGTGCCTAATTCTGTGTACTCAACCTTTAAAGTAACTGAGAAAATACACTTTAGACACACTGTGTACGATTTCATAGGATGAAAGAACACTAAACTTGAGGAATGAAAAGTGGTGATAAGAATTCTGGTTTTCCGGTCAGTGAACTCAAGCAGCTCATAGTCTTGGAACTCCAATTTTTAAAAAATAAAATCATGTTAATATTACCTTGCCTGCCTTCTTAAAAGGGTGGCAGTGAAGAAGCAGTATGGCACTGGGGAAAAGCTCTTTGTTGAAAATAAATAGGGAAAGAAGAAACAAATAACAAATAAAAGAAACACACAAAGATACTCCCCCACATTCCACCCACTCTGATCCCCCAAAAGTCTTCAAATTTCCCATTAGTAACTAAAAATGAAACTATTGGAAAGTGAAGATAGAAACAAAATCCAGAATGCACCAAGGTCTTTGGGGAGGCAGAGAGAAAGGCCCTTTTGTGACGTCACTTCACAGCAAAATGGCTTCTTGGATTCAAAACAAAAACCAGGGAAAACTGATCTTGTCTTCTTACTAATGCCACAGAGTCCACAGGGTGAAATCTATACCCAGAGTCCCACGTTTACCAGTCTATACTTGGTAAAATTCACTACCAAAGAAGAAGACTACCTTATATTTAACTAAGGTGTACTGTGTGTGTTGAGCACCTACTGTGTGCCATGGACATAGGTAAGCTAGAGAGTGATGAGGAGTAATATGGCACTACTTTGCTTTCAAGAAGCTCACAGGCTAATAGAAGAATGAAATTGATATGTGAAGTATTGCAATACATACCTTTTTAACTCTACAATAGACATACCAAGCCCAGCAAGAACTAACAAAAAGAGGGTGGAGTTGGGAAAGGGTTCCCTAAGAATTGGCTTTTCTGGTTGAGTGTGAAAGTAAAGAATTAACATAAGGAGATTAGATACCTACAAAAAAAATCCATGGAACGTAGGATAATAACTGAAATGGAAAACAGAGTTTGGGAAACAAACAAGCCAACAACAACAACAAAACCCATTGCCTAATACTACCTAATCAGTTGTTAAAGACATTAATTGCAAGAAAAGATTAAAAAAGGGGAGTGAGGAGATTTGTGGATGACTGTATTCATGAAAGCTGGCAATCTTAGTTGGAAATAAAGAAACCCAAGAAGAAAAGAATACTCAGCCAGCAAGGAAGGAAGAGCAGCCTAAGTACATTCCAATTTCCACAATATAAAAGGCCTTGTGTTCTGTTGTGGTTTCATATACCCAGACCTCTTCTGTGTTTAAATTCTCCTGTGTATGTATTGGCAGAGTAGGAAAACAATATTTGCTTTGAATTACTTTTTTTGACTATCTTAGAAGAATGGTTGTCATTTTTTCCAGACTTATTTGTAGCAGACTTTCAAATCAGGTCATAGTAATTGGCATCTTCTCTGGCTGACAGTTGGTCATGTATTGTCCTATCACTATCATAGACTAGATAGAAACTTGTGGACCTTCTCCTTACTGGCCCAAATGAAAGTGTCTGCATTCCTAGTCTTTTATATTCATTTGTTTGCTGAGTGTCAGATTTTTATATCTCCTTGCTTTTTAATTTCATATATAATTTTTCTTGGATAAAAGATAAAAGCCCTGGAAGACCTTTTCCTTGTTCTCCTCTGCTCCAAGAAAATAAAATTTTGAAAAATCTATAGTTCGTCCAATGGAATAAAGGATATGTAACTTACAAAACTCATAGTTCCTCTAAACATCCTTAGCAGTACCATTATTTGCATTCAAGTTAAAAAAAATTGCAGAGCAAATAGAACTTAGAACCATTGGAGATAAAACATTTTATTAGATTTTATTATCCCCAAATCAATTTCTACAGCAATGTGTGAATTAAAATGTTTTATCCAGCATCTTCAAAAAACCAATTTAAAGTTACACAGCTTATAAGAAATTGCCAGAAATATTACAAGCAGACATTAATTTACTCCAAACCAATTAAATTCTACATTAATACACACAGTAATACTCATGCACTTGTTCTTAATTTCCTTTTGTAATTAAGCATGCAAGGTATAGCCTTACACGATAAAGAATTTTAATCCTCTCCTTCGATCTTCCCCTCATCCTCTCTGGTCCTTACTGCCAAGTGGCAAAGTCACTTGTCTAGTACCACTCTTTTTTTCACTTCAAGAGCTGTTTCTTTCATATACTAATACACATTCTGCAGTAGGTTTCTAGGCATCCTGATATTGCCTTGCATTTAAGAGGTATTCCATCTTTATATCCATAGTAAGGAATTTCTAGAAGGTTAATGGAACATAACCTTCCATACAATCATATGCATCCATGTTCCAAAATTTAATGTCAACAACATGGGGAGAATCAAAGCAAATCGTACCAGTTCATGATCAAACATCAATTCATGTGTCATTTTTAGCTTTACATCTTCAAATGTATATTGAAATTGACCTGACCCATAATCCAGGATATTTAATATACTTATAAAATCCATTCAAACTTAAAAAAAATTAGCCAATTATGGGAGAACTATTATTGCTCCTTAATTTCTAATCATCCACTAGAAATTCATATTTGAGTAAATAGTAAAGATATTGAAATTCCTATAAAAATTAATCAAATTGAACACAATTTCTCCACCCTTAGAAGTCTCAGGCATTCAGTAGAGTGAAAGGGATTGGTATTGAGCTCCTACTGTAATCTAGACTCTTAAGTGGCTTTGCTCATTTAACTCTCACACACAAAAACAAAACTTATCTGATAAAGAAATGGATGGATATTCAGAGAGAATTACTAATTTGCCAGTGTCACACAGCTGTGGAGGAACTGAATTCAAACCTGGCTGTAGTATAAAGCTTGCACTCTCTATACAATGTGAACATTTTACTCAATGAAATAACTCTTTCCACCTGGGGAATGCTACCACCCATACACACATGAACATCTCACACACTTGAGTACAAATATTGCACTTTGATTTTCTTATTCACTTGACATTATGATAAAAATATTTTCCACGTATGCACAAAAGTTCTAAAATGCTAAATTTTAACATCATTCTAATGTGTTTTTAAAAGCATTTCTCTAATACTGGGCATCTAAATTGCTTCCAAATTCTTTTTATCATAGGTAATCACACATAAAATATTCATTTCCTAAAATTTTTGTTTGTATTGAACTATTTCCTTAAGATACATTTTAGTTGTCAAATTCGTAGTACTAAAGGATATGAACACTTAAATACACATTGCTTTTGGTATGTGCGCTTCCTATTTTTCCCAAACAGATTCAGTAATTTAAAATGAAGCATTGCTACTTTTGAGAAAGGAAGCATTGTCAATCCTCGTGTTCTACAACAGGGTGAAGAACATCAAGCTCTAGGGATTTATCATGCAAAATGTTGTTGTGAATTGCCCTTGAACAAGATGGTGATGGACCTCCTCCCCTCCCTTGAATTATATGATGTCCCAGAGGACTAAAATGGTCATTAATTTTTAATATTATCTCTTCTGAGTGAAGAGTATAATGAATTTTCATTTATACAGTCTTGTAAGTTTGAAGTCCTAGCAATGCTTGAAAGATCTCAGGGCATCTATAGTTAGCCCAGAAAATGTTAACCAGTTGCTAAGTTCCTGTAGGAACGTACATACCAAAAATAAAAATCACCTACAACATCAATTCTAATGATAACAACTAAAGCATGTCCAATTAATTCCTGGTTAAAGAGCATTTTCTCATATGTTTAATCCTAGGCAAGAGAGTGGATTACACTGTTGGTGAGATACAGAGAACCATGTGTTAGGAATGAATGTAGTGTCTCTGTCCTTATCAAAGCTAGCATTTTCATTGGAATAAAAAATATCATCCCATTAAAAATTAACTATTGATCACAGAAATGGTAATAGCAAATACCTCATAAGTAAACTATATATGTCAGAATATAAAAGAAGGAAATTTTAATTATTCTGAACTTGAGTGATCAAGGTAGTTAATGCTGTCAAGGTATGGAGAGCACTTTTCAGAAAAGTTATATATGAGTGAAGTTAAGCCTTAGTTATATTTAGGCCCTGAAGGCTTTCATTTCAGGAAGGTGTGGATGCCCACTTTTCATGGGCCGTCTGTGGAAGTAGACCCTGGTAGCAACTCAAGAGCAGAGGTCGTGCCAGTGAGCCCATTCTATCTGCAGCAAAATATTTCTCCTGCACCAAAACCATTCACGTTTAAAAATCTTGCTCAAGTTTGGGTTTGGAAAATATCAAACTACAAGAATAAAGAATGAAAGTAGCCATTTACCCATGCAGACAACTAAATATATCCATTTATTCAACAATTACTTCTGTCCACTTAGAATGTACCTGGCACTGGGTGTTTGTACACATTATTGAGGTAAGATTGGAAAAACAGCATTTGATTTTGATTATAGCACAGAAAAAACTCATTTAATTTATCTACAGGAAGAATAAAGAAATTCTTCTATTCTAAATTCTTTATCATGCATATTAGAAGGCCACCAAAAGTGAAGGAACTTCCTATAGGTCCATAGGTGGTTAGTGTAAAAACTAGATCCTAAACGCAGATTGTCCTACTCTTTGCTAGTTCGTTTTATGCAATAAGCCCATGAAGACACTTTCATCTCCCTTGTCTTGTTAAAATTTTCAGTCTTCTTCTCTGAAAGAAACTGTGAAAAACATCTCTCAGTGCATAGCACTTGTTATCTTCTTTCTTGTTACTATAGTCTGAGACTATAAGGTCTTCACCATTTAATATTTATCCTTTAAAAAATGAATTTGACTGCACCAATTTGCAATCCCACCAGCAATGTATGAGTGTACCTTTTTCCCCATATCCTCACTACACTTACTGTTGCTTGTATTCTTTTTTTTTTTTTTTTTTTTTTTGCGGTGATGGGGATTGAACCCAGGGCCTGTGCTTACAAGGTAAGCACTCTACCAACTAAGCTATATCCCCAATCTGCTTGTATTCTTGATAACAGACATTCTAATTGGGGTGAGATGAAATCTTAGGGTAGTTTTGATTTGCATTTCTCTTATTACTAGAAATGTTGAACCTTTTTTTCTTTTTTTTATTTTATTTCATTGTACACAAATGGAGTACAACTATCATTTTTCTGGTTGTACACAAAGTAGAATCATACAGTTTGCCTGTTCATACATATACTTAGGGTAAAGATGTTTGTCTCATTCTATTATCCGGTGCAGTCACTCTGGAAAGCAGTATGGAGATTCCTTAGAAAACTTGGAATGGACCCACTATTTGACCGAGCTATCTCACTCCTTGGTCTATACCCAAAGGACATAAAATTAGCATACTACAGTGACATAGCCACATCAATGTTTATAGAAGCTCAATTTACAATAGCTGGATTGAGGAACCAACCTAGATGCCTTTCAATAGATGAATGGATAAAGAAACTGTGGTATATATACACAATGGAATATTATTCAGGCATAAAGAAGGCTAAAATTATGACATTTGCAGGCAAATGGATGGAGTTGGAGAATATCATGCTAAGTGAAATAAGACAATCCCAAAAAACCAAAGGCTGAATGATATCTCTGATAAATGGTTGATAATACACAATGGGGGTGGGGGAGGTAAGGGAAGAATGGAAGAAGGATGGATTGTGTAGACGGAAATGAGGGGTGGGGGGGAAGAAAAGATAATAGAATGAGACAAACATCATTACCCTATGTACATTAATGAATATGCTACTTCATGTACATGTACTTCATGTACAACCAGAGAAACGATAGTTGTACACCATTTGTGTACAATGAATCAAAATTTTTAAAAAATCTGAAAAAAAATGAATTTGAATAACTGGGTGTATCTACAATGCTTCACAAATGTTAATAGGTTTCTAATAACCATGAAACTATATGTTGCTGTGTTGTCCTATGGAATAGTCACTAGCTATGTGTGGTTGATTTATTTATAATTAATAATTCAGTTGCTCAGTAGCGCTACCTTCATTTTACATGTCCAATAGCCACACGTAGTCAGTGGCCACCACGTTGAACAGTGCAGACAAAAAACATTTGCAGGATTGCAAAAAATGCTAATGCAAAGTGCTATGTTAAAGCAATAAACCCACTCTCCACCTGGCACTGTAAACAATGTAAAGAATGAATTAACTCACAAAATTCACTTTTTGAAACATCTTCTGCCCAAGTAACAAGATATTTACATAAGGAATGTGTGCAGAAAGAGATTTTACTAAGAAGTAGTCCAAGAAAGGTACAATCATTTGTTTTTCTGCTTCCCTGCTTTCAAAACTAAATGCTTAAATGGCATTCTTTAAATACCTCAGATGCTCAAATTTCTCTCTCCATATGACCATAGTTTTAAAGTTTTTCCATAAGTCTAACTGAATGGCTTAAATAGAATGGTAATAATATTCACTATGGTACTCATAGTGGTACATGTGTACATTTATGAAACAAACCATTTTATTAAAAGAAAAGCAAATAGTTGTTTAGAAAAGAAAGTTATTTCCAAGTAGATATTCAAACAATATGCCATTAGAGAAAAATAATAGCTTTGACTACAATACTAAATGAGTATATCTGGTTTCCAGAATTAGAGAATTTTGGAGAAAATCATAGGAGCAATAAATCATTTTCATATAAAGACATTTATAATAGTGAAAACATTTTAAAAATCTACATGGTCATCAATACAATATTAGGAAAATAAAATAATCATTCCTATATAAGGTGACATTACTTAGACCTAAAAGAGGTTACTATAACAACTGAAAATGTAGTCTTCCCCCAAGCAAGGACAATGTATTTTCATATAAGGAAAATGAAAAGTGTGAATATACAAACAAAATGGACAGATAAACACTGAGATATTAATGTTCAGTACTTGGGATTGGTCATATTTTTAATGTAATTCTGTCTTTCCTTGTCTGTCTTTGCTAATTGGGTCTTTTAATTTTCTACATTGAATATAAACTATTATTATGATGAGAAAGTACAATAGGATTTTTTAATTAAAAAGTTTTTCCCTACCTGAATGCCATAAAAATTCAAAGTTCAAATAATAACTACCTGAATGCATAAGCAAGGGAATAAACAAATAAATATGGTTTCCTTTTCCAACATACTTGAAATACAATGATCTTATTTCCATAGTTTTGGGAGACCTCTACTATATGGCATAGTTTATTTTGAGCTTCTTGTACAACAAATCATTACTAGCCATGGTTGATAGTATAAAAGGGCCAATGAAAACAGCAAGGGAATATAGAAATAAAAGTTAGAATCTAGGGTCGGGATTTCTCTCAATGGTAGAGCACTTGCCTAGCATGCACAAGGCCCAGGGTTCAATCCACAGGACAAAAAAGAAAAAAGGAAAAAGGAAATAGAGCCTAGAATACACAGATTTATACTGTACCCATGTGCCCTGACTATTCCCAAAATTTGAGTTTTAATTGAATTTTTAAAATTTTGAAAGGTGAAATGTAAATGAATCAATAGTACTAAACAAAGCAACCTACCTATTGGTCTAGTTATCAGCTTTTCCTATCTTTCTCTTTTTTAACTTATCGTGCAAATTGTAGGCAATGCATGAATTTTTGAAAGGCCATCATTTCTAAAGAAACTGAAAAATTGTAAATGTTTCTCTTCTTTCACTCTGAACCTTAATGAGATCAGTACATGTGAGTACTACAAACAGAGAGAAGAAAGAAGAATAGATGAAGGGGCGGTGAAGAGAGGAGAAGTTCTAAACCATTTCAGTGGAGTAAAGATCAATTTCATTTTAATATAATTTTTAATGGTTGTTCAAACTCCTATAATGCACCCACACAAAAGGCTTCAGTTAATGTGTGTGTATTTTGAGCAGTTCCCCTCTTCGACCCTCGATTTTAATTTCCGTCCTTCAAATGAGATGAATGGAGCGTGAAGCAGGTCATATCTCAATGCTGACACATGGGTTGCAGATAGAACTCACAGCCTGGAGAAGCAGCCAGTTTAGAGATTAAATCAAAGCAGCTCTGAATAGATGGGAGGTCAGCCAGGGCCAGCTTTGACATTTGATAGGACCTTGCGCTCAATCGGGTCTTTCTTCACTCTTCCATGCACCCTTGTGACAGTGGCCCTAAAAAACAGATGGGATATGTTACAAAGTGCAGGAGAAGCACTAGATTGTGAAAGGAGATAGGTGTCAATATTATCAAAGGGACAACTGTTATTTGAAGCAGCCAGCAAATCAGAAGCCCCTGCTTTGCTGCAATTGCTCTATTCAAGTTTGCCTTTCATGATTGTGAAAGCTGAACCTTGGGGATGCTGAGATAATTCTTAAATTGCTTTTAAAATTTTCTTACATCCTATGCATTAAACTGTAAATTTGGAATGTTCCTGATGTCATAAGATTAAATTTTAGCCTGTGTTCACTCAGTACCTAAGCAGTGTTTCCACAAAGCCAAGCATAGTTTACGCTCTGTTTGTTTCTTTGTTTGCCTTTGGGGAAACACACACACACTCTCTCTCTTTTTCACACACACACACACACACACACACACACACAACACGAAAAGCTTTGGAAGAGAAGAATCAGGGGCGTTAATGCAAGCACTCACTGCAGGGACCTGTGCATGGTTTCAGGAAATCCCAGTCACGTTGCCAAGAGGGTCATGAAAAATAAATGGCCCCAGAGCACTGCAGTGACAGACCGTTTTAGTGAGTGGTAATGGGGCCATCTCTAGGATGAAAGGCAGGCTACCGGGTGTCACACCATTCATTATGCCTGCCTGATTTAAAGGAGATGCCTTTTACTGAGGTGACATGGGAGCAAATTATTTCCAGGAATATCACAGCTCTCTTCACCCCCTCCACTCACAGCTCTGTCTTGCTGACTCTCCTCCCAGCCATGGAGACTTCTCTCATGTTCACACGAGCACATTCTCTAAATTTTTCCTGCCATAGACCATGTCATTATTGGAGTTGACCCCTCCAAAATTCTCCCCCTTCATATTGTGATAAGAAAGCTGGAGCATGGACACCCTGCCTAAGGAGAGCTTAGGAAAGGACGAAAGCCTCGATCAGGCATCCCCTGCCCCTCCTTTACCCACTTTCTTGCTGGGAGCCCACCAGCCCAGGCTACATGGTCTTAAGACACAACTGGACTAATATGTAAAGTGAGTTTCCGAAGTCAGATTTTTGCTTGACATGGTCTTGATCATCTCAGTGAAGGTAGCTTTTGATTCACATTTTACTCCTTCCTTACAGTGGTCTATTGACAGTCAACTACGTGAAATGACTCACCTGGGGTTATTTCTGATGAAACAATAACTGATTCATAAAATTTCCCTAGGTTATGTTCTAACACTAATGCTTTATTAATGCTCAGAATTCTAATAAGGTAGATACATAAAACAACCAAAAATTCCAATGAGCAGATCAGATTAATTATTAAAATTAATTCTTAAACATAATTGATCTCAGAGAGTTTGCTGGGAGAACTATCTCACTTAGTAGAAATATGCAAGTCTCATTTTGAGAAAAAAAAAAACATTTAAGTCTCTCAGAAGAGTTATCATAGGATAAGTTGTTTGTAATATATGATTTAGCTCACTTAAGCTATAACATTAAAAAATAAATCTCAGATTTACACTGGTACGTTGAGGGAAAAATACATATAACCTACTTGAATCCCAACTAAGTTAATTTAGCTGCCACTTTAATATAGTGAAGTACATCCACAGCTAAAATAATGTCTCTACAGCCATGCATTCACATTCTGTGTCACAGGCCTTTGGGAGGAGATGGCACAGTTTTACTGATGAAACTTTCCAGAGAGGATCAGAACACATCAGAGAGGCCTTTGGATTATCAGATGCATGCGAGTTATGTGAGTCTCTGTGTATATATTTAATTTATGCAAATTGTGCCCTGATTCTGGCCCCCAAAGGCTCAGATGTTTGTGAGAACTTAGAGAATATTTACAGAGAAGCATTTTTTTCTGAATAATTTTATCATTGAAATGTGGCACAAATCTTCCAAAATGGTAATTCTTTCTAGCCAGCTAATCCTTCAAGAGGTTTTTATGTCTCCAAGAAAGCTGTGCATAATCAAAAGACTCTACAAAATACATATTGCTTTGAGTCACTCTATAATTCCATTTAACTACTGCCAACTCCAAAAACAGCCACAGTTTCCCTGTATCTTATGAACATCAGATGAAGAATACAGAAGGAATTGGCAGTTGGCCGTCCAGTAGCCCAAAGAGGAAAGAAAAAAAAAAAATTGCAGGTCTTTTCCAACTAATTTTCTTTTCAAATGAAAGTTTGAAAAGAAAAGAAAAAGAAAACTGGAAATGACCTTAGAAACACAGGTTCAATAAGATAAATTTTGACCTGCCCATCTTTCTATGATTGAATGTATATAAATATATATATATGACTGAATGTGTATAAATACATATATTACATATATATTTATATATCATAGAATGTATCTTCCAACAATTAATTTTTTAAATTATACTGACACTTAAAAATAAGAAATAAAAGGATTGAATATTGAAAAATATGTCTGTTGGAAAATTAACAAGAAAATAAAACAAACATATACTTAAGAACCTTCACCATAATTCCATTTTTTAAAATTATACTAATTCCAAGTAATTAAGAAAAGATCTAGTTGTTTAAATAAAATACAATTGAAAATATAGAATCTATTATATTTCATATTGGAACTTTTAAAAAAATATAATGAATCACTGGCATTTGTCAGAATGACCTAGAAGCCTAATGCCCATAGTACGTGCTCTAGTGCATAACAGTGTACCAGACACATCAGCCCCTTTTCCCTTGGTGAGAAGCAAAGTGCTGAACTTGGTTATGGGTATAACAAGGGAGCATTTGTTCTGCTCAGTCAAATGTTTCTGTAAACCCCCTGATTTATACCTTACCATTGTGTACTCCTGATTCTGGAGATCTATATAACTAGCCAGTTCAAATATCTCCCACAATTTGAGCATTTAAAATCAGCTGAAGTTTTCTTAGGGGCAGAGGTAATAATCTGGTAACACTTTATTTCAGCTTGTATGTTCATGTCTCTCTTCAAAGATATCAAAGGTTCAGATTTAGGGAGAGAACTAAGGATTCAAAACCCTCTCGGATTGCATCCATGAGGATATGGAAAGGATTGTCCTGGTTCTATAGTAAGCATTGGGTCATGAAACAAATCCACCCATTGCAGTTTATTGGTCTATCTGTGCAAAGCAGCACAGGAGGTCTTTGCCTGGTGGGATTAAGGGTTCAGGTATTCCTTGCAGGTGGGCAGGCATGGACTCAAATTTGAGACCCATTGCACCAAGGTGTGACATTGGGCAAGTCTATTTAAAGTCGCAATAACAATGATGCTTATTTCAAAGGACTAGTAGACAATTGTCTAAAATGATTACATAAAGTGATTTTCACAGTTCCTAGCCCAGATAAAGCATGCTACTATTATACATAAATCTAATTCACCTTATCTTTGAGCATTCTAACCTGAGAGAATTCCAAGAGTACAAGGACACACCATGCCCTCATGCCCTTGTTAGCGCTCACTGTGCAACTAAAGGAAAAAATTAACCAATAAACCAGTTAAGTCAGTGGAGAAATAAGAAACCAAACTTGCGGATGGTGTTCTTCAAATGGTGACTAAAAGATTCATTGATGATGGCATCCTATTAAATAAACTGGAACAGATTTTTCAGAAAATGTTGCATGATAACAACTAGAACATTAGAACATCATCTATCCTCTAGAATATTAATGTATTTTTTTTCTATTTCTGCATGACCTATTGTCTCATCTTTTAACAGATGAAAACAGCAAATATTTATTTTCCAAAAGTTTGTGACAATCATGAGTCCAAGGGGAGCTTACCTGAGTAGTTTCGGCTCAGGTTCTCTTGAGACACAATCAAGACTTTGGGTCAGGGTATGGCTTCCATTACCTCAAAGACTGGCTGAGGGAGGATCTGCTTCTAGGCTGATTCATTGTGCTATTAGGTGGCCTCAGCCTCTGAAAGCCTAGTTTCAAGCTCACTCCCATGGGCCTTGCCACAGGGCTGCCTTATGGCATGGCAGCTGTCTTCCCCTAGGGGTAAGCCATTCAAAGGAGAGAGAGAGAGAGAGAGAGAGAGAGAGAGAGAGAGAGAGAGAGACCCTCCCAGATGGAAACCATGGTCTCCTCTAACGTAAACCTCAGAATTAGCATCCTATTACCTTCACTGTATTCTATCTGTAAGATGTGAGGCAGTGAGACCACTCCACACTCAACAGGAAGGAATCATAAAAGGGTGTGAAGAAGAGGGCAGCAAGAATCACTAGGGCCATATTAGAGGCTACCCTCCTACCACAGTCTATCTTCTGACCCCCAGTGACTTTTGTCCATCACAAATGCAAAATATACTCACCGCCCCTAAAGACCTCAATCAAGACTCTCATCACATTGCAACACTGGCTTAAAAGCCAAAATCGCATCATCTACATCAGGTCCAGATGGGGTTCTTAAAGGATAGTTCCTTAAGAAGAACTCCTTAAGAGCCGTTCCTTGCAATCCACAGACCTGGGAAAGAACAACAACCAAAAAGACAAACTGTGTTCTTCTCTGCCCACATTCAGTGGGACAAGTATTAAGATCCACTCTATACAGTCCTATTCCAAGTGGAGTTGGAAGATGGACACCAGGATTACTGATTCATAGCAATTCCAAACTCTACTCAGGTAAATGTTGGAGGAACCTTGATTAGGTCTCATAGCAGAAATAATCCTTTGTTACTCCACTCTGCCCTCTAGACCCCTAGTTGTTCCAACTTAATCTTTCTATTTTTGCTAAAAGTGACAGGTGTTAAAATTCTGTGAATTCAAAACTTCATCTTCATTCTGTATTGTCTCTGTCCCTTCCATCCAAATGGTAATGTTTCTGTACATATCTCTTTTGAGAACTCTATGGATCTCTTGTGAAACTTCCTGATGTTAAAGTCATTAGACAAAAGCTATGCTCACAAATCTCTTCCAGATAAACCCCTCTCTATTTTAGACCTCTGCTAAAATGACTGAGGACCATGACCCTCAGCTTCCTGGAAGCCCTATGTTTATGGAGAGAATCTGTGTGGGACACTCTCAATCTCTTTAAATGGTCTTAAGTCTGACTGAGTGTTCTCTGAAGCATCACCTTAGATCTTTTTGAGATCTCAATAAAAAGATTTTATAGTCACTCTCTGGTCTTTTCTCTTCACAAATGTTTTCTTGGCATTACCCTGGGTTTGATATTTCTTTTTTAAAAAAATTTTTATTTGTTTTTAAATTTTGGCATCTTTGATCATCTGAATAGTCTGAGAGCTTTCTAAACCATTGAGTTCTGACTTTGTTTTGAAGTTTTGTTTAACAGTCTTTCCCTTAGTTTATCTTTCATCTTACATTTTGCTGCAAGCAGCAAGAAGAACCCAGGCAGTACCTACATGCTGTTCTTGAAACTCTTTATCTAGGTCCCCAAGTTCATTAGGCACATTTCTACTTTCCATGTTCTTGCAAGTAAGAGTGTTGTTAGATTTCTACCCTTCTGGCCAGTTTCCAGTAAGATATATCTCCCCTTCCTTTATAGACTCACTTCCTGCCTTCTCAGAGTTCGAAATTCCATGAACAATGGGTTCAATGTACTTGAAGCTTTTACTAAGACTCCCCTCAAAATTCTTACTGTTTCCATTTTCTATTTACTGCCAAGTTCCAAAGCCATGACCACATTTTAGATTTTGTTATGGCAGCACCTCCGTATCTGTGCCAGCCAGGGGTCAGAGTTCATTCAACATTCAGAAAGGCAGAAGACAGATCTCTTGGGAGAGGCAGCTTTTACTTTGGTACTTGTTTGCCTTTAAAAATAGAATTTGACCTTATATGATTGTGGAAGATGAGTCATCAGTCTATGTAAGATTGATTCTGTACTTTGATACTAAAGGCTGAAATCCAAGGTAAGCAGTTGGAAAGGGAAGAATGACATGAAGGGGATGAGATCAAAGATGGGATTCCATCAGACATGACTGGAACCCATGTGGGCAAACCATAAAACATGTGTGTTCGTATTGCTTCTGACTTTGGTGGTATGAGTGTCCTAAGAAAGCCTGTGCCCCCAGTAATGGAGCTGAAACACACACCTGGTCCAGGAGTTGGTGAAGCTGAAGGAAGAGCATAAGAAGGTGGAGCAGTTGCAGGCTTGGCTCCTGCTTATGAGCCAGCACATAAGCACAGGAATTAGCTATAAAATAGCTGCTGCCTCACTTCCACCCTCCATACCTTCCATAGGTATCTATCTCATGGTTTAACCTCATCAAAAACCCATAGGAAAGAGAATTTTGAGGAACATAGTTCAGCCAAGCCACAATGACATTTAAAAAGTCACCACAGTAAGCTCCTTTAGTAAAGTAAGTATGTACTTTAAAAAAGAATCCCTTATCCATTGTATCTGTTCAACCAACATCAGGCATCACTCTAGTTGGTAGGACTTAAAAAAAAGTCAGACAAAAATTCCTGCCTTCTTGGAGTTGATTCCCTATTTCAGGAAGATTAATGTGTTAGTCAACTTTTCATTGCTGTGACCAAAATACCTGACAAGAACAACAACCAGGAGGAAAGATTTATTTTGGCTTGTGGTTTCAGAGATTTCAGTCCTCGTTTGACTGGCTCCATTTCTGTGGACCTAATGGCAGAACATTATGGCAGAAAGTGGAAGAAAACTTCTCAGTTCCTGGCAGTAAGGAAGCAGGGGGTGGAAAGTTCTGGGCACAAGAAATCCCCTTCCAGGGCATGCCCTAGAGACCTACTTCCTCTAAACATGCCCCACCTGTCTAAAGTTTTCACTGCCTCCCAGTGGTCCATGCAGCTACCAATAGAGTAATTCACTGATGAGGTCAAAGTCCTTGTGATCCAATCACTTCCCAAAAGTCCCACCTGTGAACTTTGCTGCATTAGGGACCAAGTCTTCAACATATGAGACTTTTAAAAGGGACATTCCAAAATCAAAGTATAACAAGTAACAATAATCAATGCATTATAAATAAATAAATCACGTGGTACCTGAAAAAATGAAGGGTTCTATAAAGACAAAAACAAAAACAAAAAGTCAGGACAAGTGGATTGAAGCTGTAGCCTGGCGAGAAGGTCACAGGTCTCACTGCGATATTCATGCAAAGACTTAAGGGAGATAAGGGAGTTTGCCACACAGATATTTGAAGTAATATTGTCAGTGCGTCCAAAATGGCAATGGTCAACACATGAATGGATAAAAGTATATTTAATCAGATAAATGAATAAGCAAATAAAACAGGCAAATCCAATGGAAAGAAATTACCAGTCCATGAATTTCTGAAAGTGGGAACATTATCTCCCCACAACATTTTTACCCAGTTAACTTTTTAAGACATGAGTCATATTGAGACATTATTTCTGTTTTTTATAGTTAGAAGGTTGTGGTTGTAAACACTCTGGCCATCTGAAAGTCAAATTCATAGCAATTACATGAAGAAACAAATGGAACAAAAGAAAGAAGTTCATCAATCAGGCTTTAGAAAGAAGATATCTGGACAATTCACATGATGTAGGTATGAGAAAGAATGCGTCGATGGGGACTCTCTTCCTAGTATCACTAGCAAAGTGAATCAGTGACCATGATCCTTGTTTGTGTCATTCCACTGAAAACTCAAATTTGTGGGAAATGTTTACTCTTCAAGCTCGGATTACCTGTCTGTTCATAGGCCAGAAGAAAGGCAAGACAGCTGGATGGACAGTGTCACCAATATGGGTTGTGACACAATGGTTGGTTCTTCAAAGGAAACATGTGTGATTACCCAAGGACACAGAAAAGGATACTAGAGTTAGAGGAACAATTGATACCAACCACTTCTTTCAAAACTTATAACTGGCTTATGATCTGCAATATGTAAAGAATGGATAAAGGTATTCCCTAAAGTATAAGGATACCAAAGTTGTCTGTGCGATTTAAAGATCTAAAGATAAGGAAAGGGATAAAATTTTACTTGTGTTCCCAGCACTAAGGCCATTTTCTATACCCAGGTTGGTTCATGCTTTGTCTTGTTGGTAGTATTGTATTAGGAAACAGGTAGTTCAAGGTAGGAAAGAAAAGAAATGTCCTGAACCACACAGGATGATTAGAAATGCCTGTCTCCTGCAGACATGGCCTTGGGTGATAAATTATCATTCTCAGATCATAGAAAAAGCCGGGGGCATTATAAACAGGATAGAAATCCAGACCTTGGGTCAGCCATGACTATAGATAAGGTCACATGTTTCTTCTCTGTCTATTCATGTCAGTTTCTTCCTGTTCTATTGCTAACCTTTCTCTGCCTGTATATTTTAAAAATATTAATTCAGAACATGAATCTTTCCTTTCTCCCCTAAAATGTCTTTGGATATGTGATATTTTCACACAAAGGAGCTATTTTTGGTATTCAAAAATTGCCTTTCTTCCTGCTGGCAAAAAGAATTCACTCACTATATACTAGTGCATAACACTTATTTTGGGGGGGAGGGCTCTAAATTATATAGGAAAAAAGAGAGGATATTAGATTTTAGAGGGACAAAATTGTCCCTCCTTTTTGAACATTTTCCAGAACAACACAGTGCTGCCTGCCCACTGTTTCGGAGATAATTGTTATATAAATGTCTCTGTAACAGCATCTCTTCCTCAGCATTCTTGTAGGCTATGGGATAATGACTCACTTCAGAACTACACCCTTCTCTATATCCAGTATTCATCAAGGGAGAGTACATTTTTTAATTTTCTGTTTTATTACTCATTTCCTCTTCTAGTCCTTGTAAAATTCTGTTTTCAATGTGTACAAGTGAACCTCTATGTCAATGCTGAAAAAATGGAGGGAGAAAATTAGGCCAAGAATCAAGATAGAGATTCCCTCTTGTTTAATAACTTTTATTTTCACTAGAGAAAGATAAAAAGTAGGAATTTTATAAACAAGGTTTTCTCAGTTTCATGTAAAAATGGACATTATAAGGATTAGACTAAAAGATCTTTTTATTCAACCTCTTCCTTTAAATTCTAGATTACATGCTAATTTAGATTATATCACTCTTCACTAATGAACTCTAAAAAACTTAAATATTTGGTAAAAATAAACTTTTAATTAAAATTTTCTTATTGAATTTATGCATAGAATGACATCCATTTTTGTCAGTATTTGTGTTAGATTTTCTTAGAACTTAAATAAGAAAATTCCCCAAGCCATTTTAGTTCTTTAAAATTAAGAGGGTACCATTTAGAGCACTTAAACTCTTGGGATACCAATTAGAGAACGATTGGTCTGGAAAATTAAAGATGCCGTCTAGGAAGCATTTTCAGAATAGAGTTTTTAAAAAGCCTTCATATTGGAACAACTAGACTCAACCCATGAGCAGTTGAAAGGATGTTCTTATTCTATGAAATTATTATCATCCATAATAGGAAATACAAAATGTTACTATACTTGACACCAGGTACAATATGATAAAACACATGCCACAGGGTGATGCCTTCTACTAATGAAATGAAATAATCAGGTATGAGACCACTACTGGAGATGGGGGAAGAGAACCCATCCTGAGAGGCTATACCTTGTCCTTTGTCTCTCTGGGATTTATTTTCTCCTACGGTAGACTTAGAGCTGCATGGCTTTCCCAGGGCTACAGATTTATAACCTCCTTAAAGACATTTTATATCACCTGCTATTTATTTGTATTTCAAATTCTACCTTTCCTCTTTCCTCCGACTGGCTTCTCACTGCTTGTTACAAACTCTTTTTCTCAACCCTTTTCCTAGCATCTCGCCTGGCCTCTTGCTTTAGACACTTGATGACCAGGCTCTTTCAGGTCAGCAACCGTGTCTCTTTCAGTATCTCCAGCACTAGCACCTAGCCAATACCTAGTACCTATCAGAAATTAAGTAGTGCTTGATGAATGAGCGATATAGGAAGGAAGGAAGGAAGGAAGGAAGGAAGGATGAGTGTTGAAAGAACGGTTAATGTTTAGGATAAAAGATTCATCCTTCCCACCACTGAAACAGTGGAAGATCCATTTTTGCTGAGGATTGCATTTTTCAGTGAAAACAGTACCATAGGCAGCCTCTGTATTTTTTTTAAAAAAATGGATTGTATAGAGGAAACTGAGGGGTGGGGAGGGGGTGGGGAAGGAAAGATAATAGAATGAGACAAACATCTTTAGCCTATGTATATGTATGAATGGGCAAACTGTATGATTCTACTTTGTGTACAACCAGAAAATGATAGTTGTACTCCATTTGTGTGCAATGAACTCAAATAAAAAAAAAAATAGTTTGGTTCGCTACCTCATGAACATTACATATAAAGTAGACTTTTTTTGGACCTGTTTTCTCCTGTAGTGAGATCTTGATAATCTTGTAAATTTCAAGTTGTGTTCACATCTCCAAAAACCTGATTGATGCATGGCTTATGTGTTTGGTTTTTGTGTTTATAAGCTGGAGAGTCTCAGAAAGATAAAGCTGAAGTAAACTGTCAGGATTCCAAGTTTAACACAATTTGTAACTTTATGGAGGCTTTATGGGCTAGCACTCAGAGACTGACAAACAGAGCATAGACCTCCACCCTACCTTGGCATCTAGCACGCTGTTTAGGAAAGTGTTTCCATATGTCAAAGGGAGGGGAAGTGTTCTGTGACTCCCAAAGCAGAGTCAGGATCCCAGGAAACAGTCAACAAGACCAAGGTCTCAATTCATTTTAAAGAAAGACAAGCCTTCCAACAAGAGAATGGGGCTCCTCTGGGAGCAGTAAGCTGACCTGCCTTTTGTCATACTCAAGAAACAGAAATACTTGGTTTGTACCTAAAGAATTCTGAGCCATCCTGAAATCTGCTCAGCCCATTGAGCAACCACCACAGAGGAGTCCTTGTCTGATGGTTTTGTTCAAAGACAGGTGCAGGGGCTCACCTAGCACATCCATGCATCCATCCCGCTGTCCAGCCATCCACCTGTTCATTCATTATTCTCATAAAAGTTCTCTCTGAATTTTCTTGAGGATACCATCCTCACAGTGTCCGTGACATTGACTTCCACCCTGTGTTCTCTCTCCCTGCTAATTTTTGCTTTCCTTTCCTCCTGCTGCTCAGACCTCGTTACTCTAATCCAGGACCCTCCCCTACAGACACTGTAGATGTGCATGTTCTGACCACTCACTCTTTCCTTTCCTTTCTTTCCTTTCCACGTGATCAACTCCTTAGAAATCTAGGAGTAACTTCCTCCTCTGTCACTCACATTTGTTATTCTTGCAACACCCCATGAAAAAATAGCATTGGTATTAGTAGCCCCATTTTGTAGATGAGAAAACTGAGGCCCAAAGAAATTCCTTCATTGTCTTGAGTTCAAACTGGTAAAATGACAAAGCCATCGTTTAGACCTGGACCCTCTGTCTCCAAGCTTGGTGCTCTTTTCACTACCTCAAGTGGGATCACCAGGTGTTTAGGATTTGAATGGGGAATTCCTCCTTCTTGAGGCTACAAGTCTCTATTTTATGTATATATGAATCAATTTTTTAAATGTTCTTTATCTATCAATAAAACTAATAGGGGGCTCTATAAATGTTCCTAGCACCAATCTCTTTTTATGGAGTACATTGCAGCAGTCATAAACTCAGGGTACTATTATTTAAGTTAGTTAAAACACTTTAAGATTATACAAAGAGGCCAATTTTATCACACTGCTATTGCTATTTTGTCATTTTCGCTCAGACAGGTTAATTTAAGAAAAGAAAGTGATTTCAAAGGCAGGAAGCCACAATGGTATAGAAAAGCCTTTGCCAGCTGGATATAATGCTCTGAAAATTAATGAAATCATCACCCCTTTAAAATTTTCTCTAGAGCTGCATTGTCAGGAATGGTTTCTTTCTAAATTTAGCCCTTGGCAAACAGCCTCTTTTAAAACTAATAAAATTTAGTAATTCTTTCCATATGTGTTAGGGTGTGTCTTTTTACTGAATAAAATTGTATTCTGAATGACTGTTCCTCTGTGGCATAAATGAATCAAGATGAGTTGTACTGAGGAACTAAAGAAGCGATTCTAAGGAACGATCCCCAAACATTTACAAGAGTTCATTGAGCCTGGGCTGGAGGAAAACCAGGGCCTTATTTTAGCCCTACATTCATGTACTGCAAGCCTCTGAGTATTCAAGTAGGATGATGATAAATGTCACACAGGTCTAGGCAGAAGGAGGCTGCATAGATCATCAGTTCTCAATAAGATCTTGCTGAAGGCCAACTTTTGGTGAATAAAATAGTTATGATCCCCATAAGTTTAGGAGCATAAAATGTGCTACATTTGCATAAAATTTACATAAACATACCTAAATGATTTCAGCTGCCACAGGGAAAAAAAATATATGGGCGTCTCCTTCCATTATGTTAAACCTTGTATACCTTGAAAATGAGAGAAGTAATGAGAAGTTGCTTGTAAGGTTCTCTGAAGAATGCTGCTTCAAAGTTTAATAGTAAAAGCTCGATTAAGTGGAATAACTGTAGGAAGGGAATCTGTTTGGCAAATTTTAATTTAAATAATTTTGTGTTCTAAAATACTTACTTTTGGGGTTGAGGGTGTAGCTCAGTGGTAGAGTGCTTGTCTAGCATGCACTAGGCCCTGGGGTTTAATCCCCAGCACATGTGTGTGTGCATGCATGCACACCCAGACACACACAATCCTCATTGCTGAGTATATGACGTGAAACATTATTAAGAGAGCAAGGTCTTTTAGGGGACTGCTCAGGTGGGCTCTGATCATCTGCTGGCCTTGGGATACTAGCACACTTTAAATTAGTTTATCTTCTGTTTTCTCAGCTATAGAACAAAAGATGGGGGATCCTCCAACCTAAGTGGGAATGAAAATTATCTGAGAACTTTGGTAAAAATTAAAATCCCAAGACCTGTTCTGGGTGATACACATTCCAGGGTGAGGAGAGGAGTCATATATCAATATCCTGATCAGAGCTGTACATGATATTCTACAGTTGTTCAGGTCACGAAACTTATACCTTGTTGGACTGAAAGAAATCAGAAAGTACGTGACACTCATGGTTTGTTTCCATTAAACCCCTGTTCAAGATTCAGCATCTTGAAATCCTTAAGTGCTGTGGAGAGCAAGTACTTGAAGAATTTGTTGTCAAAGTTGGCCTTGGATCAGAAGTCAAGAGAAATCCTGAATCAGAATCCTGGTGTCTTCCTCTAACTTTCATTACATTTGCCATTCATTATAGTCTCTCCACATGTCTTTGAAGTTAAGACTAATTCATTTCCAAAGTCTCCCAAGTTTAAAATCCTATAAAGAACAAAAGAATTTGATATGAAGCTAAGTTATGGAACTCAAGTGAATTTTGAAATTTGTGGAGAAAACATATCCACCACTAAATTGACTGCTCTTAAAAAACATTTCACAAATAATAAAAAAAAAATTCTCTGTTCAGTTGACATGTACCCCATAGATGGATGTTTCAGCACACATTAAATTTGACTCAAAGTGAATTCTCCTCCTCTGATCATTCTCTGAGAACTTTACAACATGTCTCATATTCCGTTTTAAAACATAAAAAGTGGTGAGGGGGCAAAAGAACAAAAGAGAAAAATGAAGTTTGTTCAAATCATTTAGCTCAAAAGTTAATTATAAAGTAACATCCTTATTCAAAACCTCAGCCCAATATTGTGCAAATCTAGACTAACTTTCTCTGCTCTGGCTTTGTATAAAGAACTGTATGAGGCATATATGAAGACTTTATAAGTCTGTTTGCAGTGGTCAATAATCTAGAGGCAGTAGAAAAATAGGTTTTCTGATAAGGCATCAGTTTTGCAATGAACACAATGAAATATGTCACTTTCAAGTTGAGTCCATTTTTGAAATCCCAGGCAAAGCCATCACAGCCCCTGTCATGGATACTGGATAATTGGGATTCGTCGCACAACCTACATTCTCTAAGAAATGATTGACATCCCTGAGGTTTGTGCTGTATGAAAGTGGCCACATTGTCAAAATCTAGGCAAACACAATCTTCTCTAAAGGTTAATTGAAATTCAGTTGAATACAAAGGTATAGAGGGTTTTTTTTTCATATATTTTAATACATAGCTTTAAAAGTTATGATTAGAATGAAGCATTTACCTAGACTTATACAGTCTGCCATGGTAGCCATAAGCCATGTACGACTATGTGGCACTTGAAGTGTGTCTAATCCAAAATGAGGTTTGTTGTAAATATAAAATATGCACCAGACTCTTAAGGCTTGATATTTTTTAAAAATGCAAAATACAGTGAATAGCAATAAAACCTTTTAAGTTTTAAAGCAATAATATATTGGATATGTAGAGTTAACTAAAATAAAATAGCAAAACGATTTTGACTTTTTAAAACTTTTTTAATATAACTATTAGTAAATATAAATGACATATCTGGCTCATATTACATTTATATTGGGCAGTATTGTTTTTAAAGAAAGATCAAATGTGCCTTCTCAAAACAGTTTAACTGATGCTATTGAAAACTAATTCTATATAATAGAATAAATAAAACTAATACATTTAATAGATGAGGTCAAGATAGAAATGTCACTCTAGACCTGTTTAATTGATATTAGATCCTTATTGATGCCTCTAAAATATGAAATTATAATTTCATAAAAATTTTAATTTCTGTCTCACAGGACCTTGTTATAAAATAGTGCCCTACAGAATCTTGGAACTTCTAGATGTTGTACTAAAAAATACATTTAATTGAATGCCACCTTTTTAGAGAAGGCAACTAAGACCCAGGGTTTAATCTCCTTGATATTACTTGGAAGAAAAGTCAGAACTAGAACCCAGATCACCGAATCTCAAGCCACAATGTTTTGATTGTACCTTCACTATTTAAATTTGTTTCAAAATGAGAATAACATTACCATGATTTTTTTCACAATGAATAGTCTTATTTTTGCAAAAGAAAGCTATGTTTTTCAATTCAAAAGCTGTGCTTTTAAAAATTGCCATAATTGCGACCACACTTGTTTAAACAAAGATATTTGACTAAGATAATTCAATGAAATCCTTTTATTGGTCTTCTTCCCCAATAAATATAGTCTGATCTAAAAGGATTTTAAGACATAAAGCAGTCAAAACACAAAACTCATAAAATCACTAAGAAGGCAAAATGTGTCTGAACAGAAGTGAAGATGGGAAGGAGAGGTCGGCTTGACTAAAGAAAGCACCTTAAAGCCCTGGAGCAAAGTCAGATTCCAGGCAGACCTCCTGCCCTACAAAAATAAAATCATATAAGGGCAATGATTTCCCCAAAGGGATAAAGTTGGGTGAACAAAAGAAGAACACTGACCAATTCACAGAAAATATTTTTTTTAACCTCATTAATTTTATGTATATTGCACAAAGGAAGAGCAATGGAAAACTGTCACTTCTCTCCTAGAGAGGGACAGAAAACTGCCCCCTGCCCAGGTCTCCTTGATGCTGACCTGGGCTTCTTAGGGAGCACTTAACCTTTCCAGGGCCTCACCAGTCACCCCTTGGCTCTCCTTGTAAAGCAAAGAGCCCGTCAAACCTTTCATTGTTTCTCCATACTAAAAATATAGCTGGGTGTGGTGGCACACACCTGTAATACCGGAGACTCAGAGACTGAGGCAGGAAAATGGCAAGTTCAATGGCAGCCTCAGGCCCTACAGGGACCCTGTCTCAAAACAAAAAATTAAAGGGACTGGAAAGGTAGCTCAGTGGTAGAGTATCCCTGGGTTCAATCCCCAATACTGGAAAAAAAAAACCATTAAAAATAATAATAATTAATATCCTATTCTGTAGAGAAGGAGGGGGAAAGGAAACTAAATCTATGTTTTTAAGATCATTTTTAAATAGTCTCAAGATCATAGGAAAACAGTCATTCTAAAATACTATTTTATCTAAATTGGCTAATTGTTTTTGGTCAAGCAATACAACAAACTTTAGGGTACCTCATGCCTACCACAGTGCCTGCCCACACAAGATAACCAATAAATGTTCAGATTTTCTGCATTACTCAGAGATATCAGTGTCAATATGAGGGTAGCGATGATTAAGAACTGGGGAGTATCAAGAATCAATATCCTATTTCTTTTTCTTAATACTTTTAGTTGTAGATGGACACAATACCTTTATTTATCTTTTTATTTATTTTTATGTGGTGCTGAGGATGGAGCCCAGTGCCTCACACATGCTAGGCAAGTGCTCTACCACTAAGCTACAACTCCAGCCCCCATTATCTTATTTCTTTTTAACATCCTGATATTATTTTACTGTAACATTTCAATTGCAATGCATTTTTCTTGTATTTTACCTGAAATATATAAATAAATAATATTAAAATTATAAAGTATAATGAAAATCCTTTTCTTCTTTCATTTTTTTCCCTTTTTTAATCCCACAATTTCTCTTCTCTTAGCATTAGATTTTTCTCAAACAAGGTTTGTGTCACTCCAGACTTTCTCTAATTGTATTCTTTTCACTGGGAAAACACTTTACTGAGTTTGAGAATACTTGGTGCTCACCTAGAGCAAGATGAAGCGGCATTAACTTCAGGAATGTTTCCCAAACACCAAAGGAAGACCCAAGATTGTCACTATGGGATCAGCAGTACCTTAACTTTTAAATGCTGTATCATCATTGCACCTCGAAGTAATCAGGCTTTGGGGGACCACCTCCCACTAATCAAACTATTAAGAACTTGATGTACAAACCATCAGGTGTAGAGGCATTATCAATCAATGTACAAAGGAAAAAAGTTGTACTGAGAAGACATGAGCATTCACATCAGTTAGTCAGTTCAGATGTTCTTTTCCCATTACACAATATGCATAGGAAGTTAAATTTACTCAGTAACTTTCTTGAGGTAGATGGTCTTACTGATGTGTGTCATTGAGCTATAAATGCAAGAAATACTTATCCACACTGTAGAATTTGCCCACCATAATCCAGGGAATCTGTAGGACTAGAAAAAAACTTATTATCCCTAGATATTATTGGAGATATTCTGACCAATATTAGTTCTTAACACTTGTTTTTAATTTTTCTAAACAAGTCATCTTTCTTCTTTTAATATTGCCTTTTCTACAACTGTATGTCATAAAATTAATCAGATTCCATATACTGCATCATATTGTATTCCCATTCTGCTTTTCAAAGAAGTTTCCTTGATGGAGTTTTAGCTGTTATCAAGAGTTCATAGTCCTTCATTTACAATTATCTCTTGGTTACCCAGAGAGAGTGCCACTCAAATCTGTTATGTGGAGATTTTACCAGAGTAACTTACTCAAAGTGCTGCTATTTCCACGTTTTTTGTTTATACCTTACTCTTGTACCCTACATTTACTGTGTAGGCTCCCTTACATACTCTCTTTAATAATGGAACTCTTGAGCCTCATTCTAAATAATTTAGGACATGTCTAAACACATTTGCCATAAGTGACTTTGACCCACATGACTCAGGCACTTCAGAGAACATAGTATCATCATATAAAAATTCCAGATCTAGGCAACTGGATAACTTCCTTTTGAAAGCAAATGGTTCTCTATTTTAATTCCTCCCCAGCCTTCCAAGGCAAATAGATGTCTTACACCATTTTTCTAAGTCAAGTAAACATCATTAAGTGGACCTTTGGCATAGCTTGGGTTCATTCGGATGTTTCTATCCGAAATAACAAATATAAGAACAATCCTTGTGTCCCATTTGCCTCCACTCTAATGGGCGTCTATGCATTGGCTTAAAATTTCAGTGTGGATTCAGGATTGTGTATTCTGCTTTAAGCTCCAGAAACCTCTATAGTCAGATACCTATATAATTTCTATGAAAAACTCACAACAAATTTTTGTACACTAGTCACTTCACAATACTTATGAATATTTAATTCTTATATTAGCTACAGTTCTAAAAGTACAGAGATCATAATTTTTGTTACATTTCTTAGATCCACTGAGATCTCTGTTATATCAAGCTAGATACTGTCTTTTTCCCTACCATAATGTACATTTTCTAACACCAGGATACTTGTATTACAATTTTAATAAAAAATTGTTTTATAGTTTGCAAAGACAAATGAAGATAAAAACATGTCTTCCTCATACCACCGAATTTTCAATTTCTGGAATACCTTTGCATTTTTCCCATAAAGGTCAGATTGCTAGCCTTGACACCTCCCATCTTTTATTGAATCATAAACCAATAACATCTTAATGTGCAATGGGCAGGTGTGTGTGGAGGTGCGGCTGTGGAAATCAGGAATAGAACCTGGACTGCCCCTGGCTTTGAATTTCCTGAAAGTATAAAGTAGTCGTATTAGTTAAAAAAATGAGAGAAAATTAATAATGAATTTAGATCAATGAATTGTAAAGCATGTTATTACTATTATAGTTGAGAAATGATGGAAAAACCTCAGAAGTTTTCTTCTTATTAACACAGAAGAAACAAGAAAAACTAGGAGCAAACTTACACAAAGCATCTGTTGAAGAAGCTGTCCCCTTACCACCATCACAAATGTGACTGCTTAAGTCCATATTTTCCTGTTTACAAATCTCATAATTGCTTATCATTGTTTGGAACAATTGATCATGAAATTTTTGTTTGGGTAACTATGCTTCTCTGAAAATAACATGGAAATCAGGTGTGATTCTTCCATTCCAACTGTCTCAATCCATTTCCCATCCCTGTCTACATGTTTCCTTCCTTTTCTCACACTTCTGCATATTCCCTCAACAAGTACAGAATTTCTGAAAGAGGGTGACAAAGATTACCTACATACAGTCTAAATAAACAACGCTGCATGATGAAGGACAGATTAGGGCTACAGTGAGTGATCAGTCTACCTGCTGCAGTCCCAGTCCCGCCTGATGTCATGGACTATCCTCTGATCACAGCTTCTCTCTGCAGAACTTTTAATACCCTTCTGGCTCACTGCCGCTGGTGATGCTTTCTGATTTAGTTCTTGGCTTGGCAGTGTGCCCTAGTGTAAGCACGTGGCCCTGCTGCTGCACAGTTCTCCACAGCATGCAGCATGAGTTACAGCCGGTACATGGAGCCAGCTAGCTCCAGCTTTAAAGACCCCACAACACACCCTGGCGATCACAAACATCATTTAGGATACAGAGGCAAAATTAGGAGAAATTCTAGAATGTGGAAGAGGACATAAAAGATCAGCATTATCAAAACAATAGCAATTTTGGGCAACAGCCTGAAACAAAAGTGAAGGAAGGGAGGTAACTAACTAATATATTAAAACGTGCCCTTTCACATACTCACATTGGGTGCATACATGCTTTGACTTTCTTTGTTCTCAGCCCCAACAACAGCTATGAAATACATTGGCAACAGTTCTTACTTTGTAAATTTGGTTCCCTGATTCAATTTTTCTTTACACACACACACAAAAAAAAAAAAAAAAAAGAAGAAGAAGAAGAAGAAAAAGAAAAAAACTTAAAGATCTTTCCTCCAATGAGATTCTCTTTCCCCTGGGGTTTCATTGATTTATAATTGCATCGATATTTCACATTTCCATTAAAAACACCGTGTTCTAATGCTCAGTCTGGCAGAGGCTTCCCTTTGCATTTGACAGAACATTCACCAAATCATCTTATTATGGACAGAGCTCAGGTTCTGGGAAAATCAATAGGTGTTTAGCTCCCAGGAAGGCAGGGAGGTGCCTGCCTGGGATGTGAACAGGGGCCACCCTCAACCGCTGGGATGGGAATATTGCTAAAGACTGAATTGAGGCCACTGGCCTGTGGAGTGGGGAATTTTAGTGGTTATGTAATCACATTTTTAGGTTAATTATTCACTCTCTTCTGCCCCTGTTTCCTTTAGGGTAGCTGCTCCTGGATGTTGTCATTTCCTGTGACTTGCTCCTTCACTGACCACTGTTTTTGTCTGAAAGGGAAGGGCCTTTCAGAGGAGCCCTATTATTTCAAGTTTCTAAGTAATAAATCCTTGGCCTCTGTGCTTCATGTTGCTTTGTTGTCAATCGTAGACAGTGTTCAGTTTTACATCCGGTTCAAGATGGGCTTCTCTTTCAGGCACGTCCTGTAAAAAGCCTGCCTCCCCATGACCTACAGTGGGGGTTCCATTGTAATGGTTCTGCCAGTTGCCTTTTCCTCAAATCATCTACTCAAAAGTCAGTGAAAGGTCTCAAGCTGCTAAGGAAGCTAAACAAATCAGCTATTATTACAGCCTTACTGAGGTGGAGTGTATAAGAAATTAACTCTGTATTCCTCAGAAGGCATTCTGGGAAATTTTCACCTTACACCAAAGCCCACCTCTAAAATGCGACCAATCCTAGGGTCCAGGAAACCATGCCTTGTAGCTAGGGCTGGTGGCTCCCGTGTAAGCCCACAGCATTCTCCCTGCTCATGGCCCCATACCAAAGCTCCTGGGAGTGAGATCAGCAACTGGCTGCTTTAGAGTGGTTCGGCTATTGTCTAACAAGTTTCTATTCATCACCAAAGCAAAGGCCTGAGCCTTACTTGAAAAACGTTTGGTGACTAAGACTTCCAAGCAGCAAACCTCACCATCAAGGAGAAAGAACAGCCTCCAATGGGAAATAGCTAAACTTAAAATAAAATTGACCAAGCAGAGAGTTATAAATAATATTATTTTAACAGGGTTTTGAGGTACAGCCAAATATTTTGGAATGTTCTCAGTCTGAATAAAACTAGCATATTTTTCATGTTTTCCAACCTCATGACTGAAACAAGAGATAAAAGGAAAAGAAAAAAAACACAGTTTAAAAATTTAAATTGAAGAGAAAAATCAATCTGGGCAGTCATAAAACCCAGGTGGCAGGCAAAAATTGGACTCATTTACGAAAAAATTCACAATTTCCTCTAACAGGCCATAATTAAGGTGGAATGAAAAGAGTAAAGAATTTGGAGGCAGAAAGAAGTTCAAATCCCAAGTTTACCATTCATAAAATGTGCGTGTGTGGGCAAATTTCTTAGCATATATGAACTTCACGTTCCTCATCTGGAAAATGGAGATGACAGTACCGATCTTGTAGAGCTGTAAGGATTTAGAGATTGAGAATGGAAGCACCCAGCATGGCACTTGGTGCACACAGGGACATGGAATTTCTGCTATCTGCTACTGCTTCTCACATCCCTCTACCCTCAGGACCCCAGAAGAACAGAAGATTTGCCTTGGGTTAAAGTCTTTTAAACTGTTATTTTTTTGTTTTGTTTTGTTGTTTGTTAATAAAATTGATAATTTTGTATTTAAAAATAAAATTAAATTAGGAATCTGGTCTGTTGCTGGTTCTGCAACTCTGGAAGAATTAGCTGGGAGAAGAGGTCTCACTTCTTTGAACTTCAGGTTCTGGTCTTCAAAGTGAGGTGGTTGGAGTCATCTATGAGAAACCTTGCAATTTGGCTAGCCCAGGAATGGGTGGGATCTATGCCTATTCTAATCATGGTTTTCCTGTTTTGTTTTCAATTGACCTGCTCCAGATAGGGTATTTCAAAGTAAGTTTTGGTATAACTAGTACTGGTATTTTTCTTTTCTTGTTCTTCTGAGAACAATACACGTTTGCAGAATGAATACCTTACTTTAATTAAGACAAAATAGAATGACACTCTTAGCATGTTTCAGTCAGTTTTTTGGCTGCTGTGACTAAATGACCTGACTAGCCCAATTGTAGAGGAGAAAAAGTTTATTTGAGGGCTCACAGTTTCAGAGGTCTTAGTCCATAGAATGTGGGCTTCATTCCTCCAGGCTCAAGGTGAGGCAGAATTATCATGGTTGGAAGAGTGTGGCAGAGGGAAGCGTCTCACATCATCAGGAAGCAGAGAGAGAGAGAGAGAGAGAGATTCCCTTCTCCAGATACAAAATATATACCCTATAGCACTGCCCCAATTCCCAACCTCCTCCAGGCACACCCTACCACTTCAACTAATCCCATCAATCCCACTGATTGGGTTAAGACTCTTACAACCCAATCATTTCTCCTCTGAACCCTCCTGCATTGTCTCACATATGAGCTTTTGGGGGGCACCTCACATCCAAACCATAACAGTATAAAACCTTGATCCAATCCCAGTGCATTGCTCCTCCTTAATTAGAGCTCCTCCAAACTTTATGGAAACATGGGATGCTCTTCCCCTAATACTGTCATATAGCAGGTATTTTAAAAACTTTTGCATCTGATCCAGTTTTTAAATTTTAATTTAATTTTTTTGACCAGTAGTTTATGAATTCGCTATCAATACTGTGAAGTTCAGAAAGTTCCAAATATAATGCGATTTCCTCTCTTCCAAAAATAATGCATTTATCTCTACTGAAATAAATAGGATAATAATAGTAAGCCATCCTTTCCCAAACATTCCTAAGAGAAGAGAAAGAAAGAAACAAACAAACAAAACCACCTAAACCCATAGGCTCTGACTTAAATGCCTATTTTAAGCCCACAACAAGTTGTAGTGTAGACATTGTATCAGGTCTAAATAATCCAGAGAGCAAAAGAGTAACTTCTTCTCCATCAGCAATTCTTTCTGACCCTGGAGGGTTTTTGTCAAGCATATGCCAGGTCTACAGCACAAGAAAATGTATGGATTGATCTGTTAATCAAACTATTTTATTTGTAATTTGGAAATTTTTTATTCAGGGGGAAACCAAACTTTAAAATCATGAATTTCGGTGGAAGAAAACTCTTCTGCTCTCACCGTTTCATCTTTTGAGTGGTTGAGGAGGAGGGCATAGTTCCTCCACCTCCATTGACTTGGACCATTTATTGGTCAAGATTAGAATCTGAATTGTCTGTAAGGAGAATGAGGCATTGACTGGAGTCTTCAACCCCCTGGCTGCAAGTTCTCCTCGTGTGGTTGCTATTGAGATTCAGATGCCCTTGGGGTTCATGACAGTGGCTGGTATTTGACTTTGATTCTGGGGTAAATCTGTTCTAATTCTTCATATGTCACCTTATAATTTTCCACTTTCACGGATGTATTTTAAATTTCCACAGCAGTCAGTTCTTCTATTGAGAGAATTCAGTAAGTCGAAAATGAAGTTTTTGCCAACTCTAGAGATTTTATAAAATTAATCGTGAAATGTTTTGCTAATGGGATGTCAGATATTGGTTTAGCTTTCAAGTTTTCACGACTATAACCATTGACTCTCCTACATCTGTTGAGTTACTAGTTTTGAAAAATTCCTCTACCTGCTGAATATGTTTCAATTATGATTTCCTGTATCTAGTTACTCATTTTCTCTTCTACTGATGGAATCTTAAGGTATTTTGTGATTAGTTAGATTCCAGGTTGTTACATATAAACAATCCCCAATCCCCAAAATTTCCCCAATCTTCTCTGCAATATAAAAATATAAAAATTTAGAAAAAAATAGATTTGAATGTTTGGAACCATGTATTTCCAAGAATATGAGAATACTCTTGAAAAGCAGTAGAACATTTTATCTGAATATCTGAGGCCATTGATAAAATGTGTAAGTAAAGACTTTTTCAGTATCATATAAATTCAGTTGTACTAGTCAAACTTCAGTAGCTAAACAATCAGTACTTTAAATTTCACCCAGGGCCTTGTTACAAACAATTATGCATCATGTTAGTGCACAGTGACCTTTGAGACCCTTTACAACCTGCTGGATGACTGTCACCCATGGACACTGGTTCTCATTACTCCCTTGCCTACATTTGTGCTCCTCGTGGTCTGAGCACTGAATATGCGTTCCCACCTCTACCTTGATCTAGCTCTGGATTCTCTACACTTCTCTCTTTCTGTACTCAGCAACAATCTATCAAGTCATGCACTTCCTTATGTTTTCAAGACCCGGCATATTCCAGTCATCCATGAATTGACGCAGGTAGCAATTAGAATACTTCCTTTTGATGAATGTGTGACTGTGAGGCCATCTGATCACATGCTTCTTTACTTTCTAAGTCTGAATGGACTCCATTTGCTCCCCCATGCACACTGTTTTAGAATACTATTATTATACCACTATCTATTTCTCCCTTCAGGTCTGTTGTATTTGCCTTTTACATTTAAGTGCTCCAGGGTTGAATAGATGTTGCAATTGTTATGCTCTTTTGATTAATGGACACTTTTATGTAATAGTAGTCTTTTTTCCTTTTTTACAGGTTTTTGAATTAGGATCTCCTTTTTTTGATATAAGCTTCAGATACTACTGTTGTCTTTTGGTTTCCATTAACATGGAATATTTTTTTTCATCTCTTCACTTTCATATCATGTGTGTCCTCATAGCTGAAGTGAATCTGATAGGCAGAGTACAGGTGGGCTGATACTCGTTCTCCACTTAGTTGCTCTGTTTTTGATTAAAGAATCTGATCCATTTGTATGGAAAGTAATTATTTCTAAGTAAGGACTTACTACTATCATCATTGTGCTGTTTTCTGTATTGTAGTTCCTGTCTTCCTCGTTTGCTCTTCCTTAGCGATTTGATGATTTTCTTTCCTTTTCAAAATATCTGTTGGTTCTTTCAGTTGTACATGATAGCAGAATCCATTTTGATATAATTATAGAGGCAAGGAATATATATATCTTATTCTAGTTAGAGTTCCACTCTTATGGATGTTTGTGATGGTGGGATTCACCATGTTGTTTTCGTACATGGGAAAATTATGTCAGATTCATTCCAGTGTCATTCTTTTGCCTATCTTCCTCCCTTCCCTCCATTCCCCATTGTCTAATCTACTATTAGATTCTATTCGTCACCTCACCCTCCGCACTTTATTATGGGTTAGCTTCCTCATATCAGCGAAAACATTCAACCTTTAGGTTTTTGGAACTGGCTTACTTCACTTAGCATGATAATCTCCAGATCCATCCATTTGCTGGCAGATGCCACAAAGTCATTCTTCTTTATGGCTAAGTAATACTCCATTGTGTATATATACCACATTTTCTTTATCCACTTATCTATTGAAGGGCACCTAGGTTGGTTCCATTGGGACTGAAAATTGGAGCAACCACTCTGGAAAGCAGTATGGAGAATTCTCAGAAAACTTGGGATGGAACCACCACTTGACCGTTATCCCACACCTCACTACCCAAAAGATTTAAAATCAGCATACTGCAGTGATGCAGCTACATCAATGTATAAAGCAGCTCAATTCACAATAGATTTGATGATGTGCATTGATCAGTGCTGTGCATTGATTTTTCTCAATTTCTTTTGCATACCTGTCATAGGGTTGTGCTTAATGTGGGGCTTACATAAACTACCTTATAATAGTCTATTTTAAGCTGATATCAACTTTGCACACAAAAAGTCTGCACTTTACTTCTCTCATATTTTAAGTTTTTGATGTTACAGTTTACTATTATATTTTGTATCCATTCTGAATTGTTTTAGCGATTATTATATCTAATAGTTTTGTCTTTTAACTTTGTACTAGACAAAACTTGATTTATACAGCATCATGATAGTATTAGAGTATTTTGAATTTGACTATACACTTACTTTGACCACTGAGTTTTATACTTTCATTTATTTTTCACATATTAATAAGCTTCTTCACTCTTCAGCTTAAAGAGCTCCCTCAACATTTCTTTTGAGGCAGATGTAGTGGTAATGAAGTCTTGGATATATATATTTTTTTAAATCTGGGAAACTCTTTATCTCTTCTTCATTTCTGGAAGATAGCTCTGCCAAGTGAAGTTTTCTTGACTGGCAGTTTCCACACTGAATATAGTATCCCACTCTTTCCGGAGCTGTAAAATTTTTGCTTAGAAATCTAATTATGATCTAGTGGGTTTCCTTTGTATATGACTAGTCTGTTTTCTGTTGTTTTCAAATTTTTCTGCTTTTGATTTTTATAATTTGATTATGATATGTCTCATTGAAGTTGCCTTTGGGTTGAACCAGCTTCAGTACTTTGAGCCTTGTGTCCTGAATGAATTCTGGGACTTTACTAGACTCCCAGACTCTTGCAAAAGAACTATCATCTGTGGGTGGCTGTCAAAATCAGTGGACTGTGGAGAAATGATGGTAGAAAACTCCTATTCAACCATCTTGCTGATGTCATTCTTGTCCATGGATTTTTATAATCTGTATCAAGTTCCTCAAATAGGTCTGACAAAACTAAAACAAACCTAATTCAGACGGTAAAAATTCTTCATGAATAGCCACGTTTAGAGACACTGATATCATTATTTCTGTGCTGTCATTTCCCAAAGTGTTTCCTTTGGGTCATTAGTTCTGTAGAATATCCCTCAATGAAATGAAGGTAAATTCAATCTTACGATCAAATATTTGGGAAAATTCAGTTAAGCATAAACAAACAGATTTCCATATTACAATACTCTAATATACTAATGAATAACATAACTTCTCAAGAAATAGTATAATATGCAAACTTTATCAATTTTTTAAACTTACTTGACTTTGGTTCTCCTTCCCTATTCTTCCCCACCTCCTTAATGGGGTACCTTACAAGACTAAAGTTCAATGGACACAACTTTAAGAAAAATAATGTTTTATACAAGTCTGTGATTTAGCAATCCATTGTATGACTGCTGAGAAATACAATTAAGTAATTGAATGTTTTCAAATGTGTGAGTTTGTAGTGTTAGAGATGTCTAAATCATGTACACTGAATACATAGAAATCATAAGCACAAATTTTCAGAAATGTTAAGGACAAGTTCATTCCTTGAGCTTACTGATTTATTGTTATTGCATACTATTTTCACTTTTGTTATTCAATATAATATGTTATATGTATAAGAATTTTAATTTGCCCTTGATCATGTGAGAAGACAACTCTCTAAATAAGCTAGGTCCTGTGAATGAGAAAGTAAAGCAATATTGTATCTTATAATAGCAATAATAGTTTATTGAGCACTTGCATGAATTAGACTTTAAGACCTCTCTTAAATATATCAATTTACTTAATGCTTATGAAAACCTGAAAAAGTAGATACTACTTTTACAAAATGAGAAATACAGGAAAGTTAAGTAATTTTTCCAAAGTCAACCAACTAATAATCTGGTGTGGCAGAATCTGAGTTCATACAATCATCTCCAGAGTTTGTGCATTTAGCTATCATATTAAACTACCTTTCAGGCATTTAGATATAGAAACATAACCTTTCTGAAATTTCTATTATTGCTTCTTAAAATAGATAAAATAATTCAAGTATATAAATCTCTTCTATAACTGCAGATTGAAAGAAATACTTTTGCTCTCGCCTTGATAATAGGGAGAGAATCAAACCCTAAAGCTTAAAGTACTTTTCTCTTTATATTAAAATCAACTCTGACATCTAACCCTGTGTGATCCAATGAAAAATCACACAGAAGATGCTGGCAGGAGGCATCAGTTTGGTTTTATAAGAGACGTAATAGAAATGGAAATATTATTTTAAGGCAAAGGTATGTGGCTGATTTTTATCCCTTTGTTGAGCATAAGTGACATACACTAAAGGAGTATTTTCACAGAGATCATTGACATGTGGCTTAAAAATCATAAATCTAAACTAAAATGGGAGGTGGGGAAAATTTGGATAGAAAGTGGTAATTAACCTGAATATTACCGGTCTCTAAGCTGCACCCTTTAATCATTTCTGAGATGGGAACTTAAAATGAGGAACATTTATTAGTGAATTATTTTTAGCTTTGAAGTGATCCCTAATGACTTTCAGTGAAGTCCTGATTTAACCTTGGGATGTATTTCATTATCACATCCATGGACAGAGCTCTTTCACACAGCACATGGAAACAATAATTTTTAGTAGATGTGCTCTGTTTAATTAGATCAATCTCTTATGTGTGGGTAATTTCAAATTTTGGTGGCTATAGGATCTTAACAATAAGAATAATACTAAGAGTACACAATCCATGTTTAATGCTCAAAGCCTAGAGTTCTTTCCCACTTAACGGCAAGGACATTATCCAACACTCTTCTTCTTGACAATACCCTTGAAGTTAGGCAAGTGACAGGTCTCATTCTCCATATTTTATAGAAAGAAAATCTGAGTTAGAGAAAATGGCATGACTTATTTAAGGTCAGACTATTAGTTCCTATTGATATCTTTTATGGTGCTTTTTTTCCCCCTTTAATCTATTTCTTCACGTGACAAATGTAGGGATAAATAGGAAAACATTTTGTATCTCTTCCCATAATTTAATAATGATTCATTTACGTCTCTACCTACTTGTTTGCTTATACACTCTGCCTTAGAAAAAGAACTTAAGGATGTTATTAAGACAATAATGTTTCTCCTGTAGTCATATAATAAGGTTATAGAAATACAAAGTGCTATGGATTTTCTAAAACAAATCATTTGCATCACGTTGTTTACTTTAACCATGATGAAAGCGCTGATGCTTATATATAAGGTCACAAAAAATAGCTATCTAAAGACAATAGGGAAGGAGCCCTTCTTTCTTTCACACCTTTATTTGTTTCAGGGTGCATATAATAATTTTCTAAGTTCCAGGCACCCCAGTAAAGGAAATCAAAATTATTATGTGGAATTTTAAGCAAGAAGAGATTCAATGTTTTAAAAAATATTAAAAAGACTGAAAGGGTGGATTCTGGACTAGGCCTCCAGGAATTTCTCCTAGAACTACACAAAATTCATTCACCAAGGGAGCTCTGCCTCTGATCCTACCACCAGAGCTACTGGGTGGTAACACGCACCCCAAAGCAATGCTGAAATCAGGGAGCTGAAATCAGACTCCACTACAGCTACTGCTGCCCTTTCCATAGTGGCCTCAGGGACCCAGGAAGCTGGACAAACACCAATGAAATGCTGTTATAGAGCAACACCCTAACTGCAAAACCTACTTGCCAGTAGTGCACACCCTGGATAGAATGACATCCTTTGTCTCATTTCTTCTTTCCAAGTTGTATATGTTCATTTATTTGACAAAATCCAATTTCCATCCATAATTTTAGCAACACTAAAGTCTAAGAAATTTTAAAACATCAGAACTTCTGCAGAACAGAGAAGCACAGCAAAAGGAGAATGGAGGAAGTTTGAATGAGATGCCATGTAATATCTACCAAACAGGAATTAAAATTTTTAACCATGATTAGCTTTAAATTACTGTTTATCAATTCTGAGAAAATATTCCCCTAGTCTGTACAGTAAGAAAAAGAAAAAAATTCTGTTCATTATATCATGAAATAGTGCTAGGATGGATTCAATTGTACAATGCAGCCAATTTCAAAGATATTATCGGTTGAAAAGATATGCATGGTAGGATCAATGAAATGTAGTACGCTTGTCATGATAGATTATAATAGTATGGTCATTGTATGACGGCATGTGTGAGTATACTGAGCAGTTTACTATTTTTAGAGAAATATTGAAAGTTCCAAAAAAATTAACATTTCCTTTTTAATTGATATGCTAATGTGTAAAGAGAAAAGAGCCAAATAATAATCAAATGATGAAAGACTAGAAGAGATATTTTATAATTTGCCAATACACAGAGATATTTTATTATTTGCCAAATTAAATAGACTGTTTAAACTTTTTACACCTTTCTAGGTCAAGAATAGATTACATTGCAAATTTTCCTATCCCTATTTAGAAATGGAAAAAAAAATATATTTTGTGGATGAGAATAAAATACAGTAAATCAAGCCTCCCAGAATGACTATTTTCTATCAACCTCAGCCAACTACAAATGCTGCACAGAGGGTCACCTTTCATCCTGAGTAGGCCAGCGCTTTCTCAGGAGACACAGAGCAGTAAAGAGCCAGGAACATGTTCAAAACTGTAACTTGTCAGTTGTGAACTCACTGAAAGCCTAAAAGATAACCAAGACCCTAGGTTAAGACTCTGTCCTGATGGGTATAGCAGGATCTGCATGCACATGGTATAAGACCCCAAAGATTGATCAAGTTGCAAGAGTAAAAACCAGAAGTCAACAGTGTTGAGAAAACAGGTAAATGGTCTGACTAAGGCATGAGGTAAATACTTGCTGAGTACCTACTATGTGTTGAGCTCTATTCCAGATGCCGTTAGCAGAGATGGAAATCAGAGTTTCGTAAGATCAGAAAAATAGTATTTCAGGGATCAGAGTTCTTAGAACAAAGCAGGTCCTGGCAGAATTATTTCTCTGAAGTCTCCATTATCTCACATTTATCTTAAGGTGTCAAATGAGCCTGCTGACCTGAGATCAGAACTTAAAGAGCTGCCCCTAGTTGCCGAGAGGTCTGGACATGTTCTGTTATCAACAGCAAGCACAAGTGTTTTTTCATAATAATAATCCATTCCTGGGTACCAGCACCGAAATGTCTAGCAAAGAAAAGTTGGCCTGCGATATTTATGATTCATAATATATTTTGCTGTCAGCTCAAAGATTGCAAATGTCATTTGCCAACATCTTGCTTATTTGATTTATAGAATAATTAATTGTGTGTAAGATAAGCAGTGCACTGCAGACTGGCTGCTATAATTAATAGATCCTTGCAGCAAAGAAATCTTTATGAAATTGTGAATGCAAGTTTGTAGACCACAAAACCAGTGTCTCCCAAATTGTCTGATATCCCATTCTTCAGGTGGGGATAAGGACTCTTTTTGTAGTCAATTGGGGTCTTATAATTTACAAACTGACTTCTGACATATGCTGTTTTGTTGGAAATATCACAAGATACCTACAACAAACATGGAAAAGGCATTGTTACCTGTGCAGAAGAAATTAACCCTGAGAGGTTAAGTGATGTGCCCAAGCCCACTGTGTCAGAGCTGAAGGAAACCCAAGTGCAGCAACTCCCAATCTTACCTTGGTAATGTCACATGCCATAGAGTGTTTGGAAGAGCATGCTTTGAAGTGTCTGGATTTAAAATCTGCCTCTTCCATGCATTACCTGTGCATACAAATCTCTCAATCACCAGGAGCCTGTTTCTTCACATGTAAAAGGGGACAACAGAATTTCCATTAAGGAGGGGCAGCTCTTTAAATGTTGAGCTAGGTCAGCGGGTTCATTTGATACTTTGTGAAAATTAAATGAAGTAAAGCATGAGAAAGTTCCTCTCTCCCAATGCCTGGAACTCAGAGCTCCCTAAAACTGTAGCCTCTGGCTGCTGCCCACCCTGAAGTCTCCCATCCCAGCCCAACCCACTGTTCTTTTCCACTGCCCACAGCTGCCAGACTTAGCTGGGGGCTCAGTTCATTAAAAGTGCTCATAATTCTGCCCGTGTCAAGTGAAGATCAGACTTAAAATGTCCTCTTTTTGGTTGTTCAATAAACCCTATGCTAATAACCCAAACAGATCTACCCCCCAAAAAGGCTGCTTCAAATAAAACAGTATTGGAGCTGGCTTTACATTTGTTTCCATGACATTAAGTGCCCCAGTCCAGACATAGCCAACCACACAGGACATGGAATGTTAAACATATTCAGTACGGTAGCTGGTAGGCACCACCTTGTTCATCTTCAAGGAACCTAGGACCTAAAGGGAAAAATATTTGTAATAGCATAAATGAATTCTTCGTTATCTTTTTCTTTCTTGCATGTGAGAGCACAGCTTCTCCACCTGTCAACCTTAACTCACTGCAAAAGATTATACTTTCATTTCCTTAAAAAGGGGGAAACTGTTACTGGGGGTGCTGTGGCACCCATCTGCAGTCCCAGCAACTTGGGAGGCTGAGGCAGGAGGACCAAAAGCTCAAATCTAGTCTTAGCAGTTTAGCAAGACCCTGTCTCAAAATGAAAAACAAAAAGGGCTGGAGACATGGTGCCCCTGGGTTCAATCCCTTGGGAGGTGGGGGAAGGAGGCAAAAGGCAACTGTAATAATACCTTGTGTTCAAAACACCAAGAGTGCTTTTCTTAGGAACTGTTGGAATACTGGTCCCATCAAACAGCAACAACAGCTTTCCCTGATGATTTTCCTGACATTTCACACTGTAAATTGCAGGACCTTAATTGAAATCATTAGTTCTCTGTGTCCAGCTCTCCTGGCTGGAGTACTTCCTTTCTAAATCTGTGTGTGTGTGTGTGTGTGTGTGTGTGTGTGTGTGTGAGGGCGCACACTCATCCTAGAGAATGGGAAGAGAAGTTGAACATGTCGAGGCATTTTTACTGTAGAAACCTAGCATGGAGCGCAGTTCATGAAATGGGTCAAATAGCCCCTGATTTATTGCTCTCTCTGAGCACATTTTCATGCCCATCAATAATACTTCTTGGAGCACAGTATCGGAGTGTGTGATTTCCTCTCTGGTCTGTGAACTGTGACTGCAGACTCAACTTCAGAATGGTTTTCCAAAACCTTCCTAAAGTGACTTGAGATCATATGCTTAAAAGGCTAATCCCTTTTTCATCAGTGACGCACAGGCGTCAATTGTCTGGATCATCCCTCTGCCCAGTGTGGTTTGTGCTAATCAGTTTAATAGAAAGTAACAAGTGAAATGTAAACCAATAAGAAGAGCCTGCTACTGAGCTGCTGTGTGTGAGAAAATGAACAGTCACCTGAACAGTGATTGGTTTGTGGTCTTTGCCCCATATAAACATGCTGAATATATTTTTTCTGGATGCCTTTGGGCATATTATATTTGTTTTGAGCCAGAAAGAGATAATATGAAAGAGAAATACATATGGTTATAAAATATCTGAGTTACTTTTAAGCAATTTAGAGTGGATTTTTTTTAATAAACATCAGTTAATGGTCCTGTCCCAAGGAATATTGATAAAAAAACAAAAGGAGCAAACAATCACTATGGAGCTCCTGCCATGGCCGTAGCATGGTAAGAGCTATGACAAAGGAATCACAAGTCTGAGGACGCATGGGAGGGGGCTTTAGCGGAACATGTTTCAAGATGTGTTGGTTTTACTGAGACTGAAAGACCAAGCAGGAATTAGCCGGGGAGCAAAGTGGGAGGGAAGGAGATTTGGGAAGGACATAAAAGTCAATGACAGCATCCTAGGTTAGGGAACAGGACATGGTCCTGCAGATCCATGTGCTGATACCAGGGCTGCAGGAGGGACAAGGATGAGCAGCAAGGTCCAGTCAGATCTTCACAGGCCTTGGATGACCTGCAAGAGAGAAACTTCAGAAGATTCCAACAGAGGACATGACCTGCTGTCTGATGACAGAGCAGAGCCTGGATTAGGAAGGATGCAGTGGTCCCCAAGGATGCACTCAGATACTATGATCATGAACTTCACTGCTCAAGAATTTGGGTCAAGGTAGTCAGAGTAGAGCTGGGGAAGATGGGACACAGCTCCAAGATAAATAGAAACTAGTGATAATTTTAAAAGTAAGATCACCTTTTAAGTTCAATCTTGATGTGGGGAGAACTTTTCATTCTCTCCTGGGAATGCTCAGGAGTTAGCACCTGGTCTGTGCATGAGGATATTTAAGTTTTACAGAGCACTCAGCATTAGGGTTCTTTGTTCATTTTTTTGTTTGTTTGTTTTTGTTTTGTTTTGTTTTTTGCAGTGCTGGGGATTGAACCCAGGGCCTTGTGCTTGACAGGCAAGCACTCTACCAACTGAGCTATATCCCTGACCCCATGTTCATTTGTTTTTGTGTGTTTGTTGTCACCACAGTAAAATCAACAACAAAAGGTTAGAAAGGGAATTCTTTTGAGATAACTTAACCAAGAAAACTGCCATAGCCCTTTCATTATTTACTACAGAAGAAATTAGAAATGCTGTTTTCAGCTGGAAACATTATACATCAAAGACACCCTGCTTTTATTATGACTGTTATTAAAGGAAACAAAAGCTGGAGTGTCAATGTTAGTTGTCAAGGGGTAACTGGGAGATGAGCCACATCACTCAACCTGTGGAGTGTTTTCTGAAAATTAAGCACCGGCATTATAGGGGATATAGTTACTGAGCCGCAGCCCCGCAAAACAAATCATAAAATATTCTGCCCAACATAAAATGCTCATTTACTATTTTGTCCTTCAGAATTAATCCTTGGATTCATCTTAAAAATGTGTCACAAAAAACAGATTGCATTTCCAGCTTACTTGTTTTGCCCAGATAGCACGTACATAGTTTTGTTGTGTATAGGACAAAAGCTGTTTGGTTTTTGTAAAATAAATATTTGGATTATTTTTTCTTCCATATTCTACCAAGTATTGCTACAGCACATTTTTCCTTCTGAAATATATAATCTTATACTGTTTTATTTTCTCTGCACAGTTTTATAGCATAGCAAAGGGATTATAACTGTTTGTTATAAAAAGATGTCAAGGACTTTTTAATCCTCACTAAAGACTATTTTCATCTATAGGATGTTATATGTTGTCTAAATCAGAATAAGCATAGTTGAAACTTGTTTCTCATTTATGTTGAGCAGAAGTCCCATCTATATAAGGATGTGTGCACATGTGTGTCCATGGGGGTGAGGAGGTAATGATTGGTGCAAGGAAAAAATATAGAGAGTTGAGAACTTAAAATCATAGGGATAAGAGGTCCTCCCATTATTACACAGATAATTCTTGTGCTTTCCTATCAGGCTTCCTTTATATATTTCAGTTATAAAATAATACATCTCAGTCCTCATCATTCTCTACACTTTAATAAAACTTGTCTAAAGTAGTTGTGGCATACTTGCTGTGCTCAATTTGTGGTGCTACAGGTTAAGGAACACTAGAAGAAGTGTTCTTCTCATTCCCTCAAGGCCCTGTATTCCCAGAAGATATGTAAGATAATTACAAACATTTATAAAGTGAGTCAGGTAGAAGGCCAGGGAGAAATGAAACAATAGTTCACTGAAAAGATCACAGAAAAGGAGGGTCATGCTCGTTTACAGGAATTCAGGAACACCTTATGAAGGGGGTGATCTTGCCCTGCACTTGAAGATGGGTAAGCAGTCTGTGAATCTCATCTCATAAGAAAGAAGCACTATGTTTTAGGTGAGTTTTCCCCAAAGGTCCATGTATAAGGATTTAGTTCCCAAGGTGGTGCTATTGGTACATGGTGGAAGCTTTAGGGGGTGGGATCTTAGTGGGAGGTCCTTAAGGGATGTCTTTGAAGATGTGGGACCCCAGTTTCTTCCTCTTCTGTGTTTCCTTGCTTCCTGGCTTCCATATGAGCAGTTTGCTCCATCCCACATTCCCAAACCATTACTAACTATACTTCCACCAGAGGCCCAAAGAAATAGGAGCACCCAATCTTGGATTGGGATCTTCACAACTGTTAACTAAATGAACCTATTAAGTGATGTGCCTTATATTATTTTTCTGTAGTATCAGAAAGCTAACTTATACACAAGGAGATTGGGAAAGGTGTATTGGATTACAACTGCACCAAACAGGCACATTTGGATTAAATGTCATGTAGAGGTCAATGGAATAGAAGTCTAGAGGCAGAATTGGGCCAGAGGATAAAGTTCCTGAATCAGAAGAACATATGTGAGTAAGAAATAAGAGAACCATTGAAAACTTTGAGTAAGAAAATGACTATCAAAATTATGTTTAAGAAAAATTTATCTAGCAATTATGTGTTCGAAGGAAGTGGAGAGAAAATGCAGTTATATATTTGAAGACATTGAATAAATTTTGAAATAAGGAAATGAGGAAGCTATCTCTTTAGAAAACAGATAATCAGTATGACTAGAAGAGAAAGAGTTAAGACTAGAAAGAGAAGGTAGATGCTTGCTCATATTTCTGTGCCATGGTTATTGAGTAATATCGTGATTGGCAAACCTCTTCTTTATGTGTGGAAATAAGAAGACCTCTTCAAGAGATGGTCCACTGTGGAGTATTTTAGATCTAGATGAATGAGTGGATGCCAATATATTTCATTCAAGGGCCAGCTCACTTATGAGAACTCAGGTGTCTCTACTAAAATAAATAAATAAATAAATTGATTGATTGATTGATTGATTAAATCATATTTTGGGGATAGGAAGCAGGAACCCAAATGAAATGGCAAGGTAATATAGAATGTGGAGAAACAGAAAATTCATGAGGATTAAGAGTTAAAAGAACTTGTCCTTTAATCAGGTCTTGTAGGTCCACAGAAATAAGATTCTGGGCCTGGAAATCAAAGTGTTTCTCAGAGATTAGTGTTTGATGAGATAGAAAGGGAAACAAAACAGAACTTGTGCTGAGAAGCATGGAGGGCATTGTACTAGGCACTGAGGACAAAAGGATGGTGACCGTCAGGACCCTTAAAGAGCACAAGAGTGAAGAAGTGTAACTACAATGAGGAGTGGGTAGGGCTGACCGACCCGGTTGCATTAGAAGCACAGCACATTTGAGGGCTCCAACAGACAAAAAAGTTGAGATGCTGGCTTGAACGTGTATCAATATATTTAGGAGAAGCTTCTCCTGCAGGCACTTTTATTTGTCCACCTTTTGGATGAGGAGATTTCATTTTGTGTCCCTAACAATAATAGCCTGCTAATAATGGAAACCTATTTTCTGACAGAGGAAAGGAGTCATGGCTAATGCACAAATGATGGAGCTGGCATCGTGAAGAAACACGAACCGCTCAAGAAGACAGTGGGCCTGGAAGAGCCATCCCAGGGCCGCAGTGATGTCATGGTGGCTGTGTCCTCCCTCTCCACCCTCTGAAAAGAGTTCACCCATCTTAGTGGCTTCTCTTTCCTTTACTTGTACCCTGTTCCAAACACACATTGAGCAGATGATGAAAGAGGAACACAAGGAGTCACTTAGGGGCAGCTTCCACACATTCAGAATTTAAGCCAAAGAAACCAAACCAAACAACCAAACAACCAAAGTGCTGACTCCTCTTTTTTTTTAAATTCCCATCCTGGAATAATCACATTCCTGCTCCTTAGCCCCAAAACTTGTCCTTCCTCATAGTGAATCCTAGAGACTGGCCACACCACCTTAGTCTACATCCTTCTTTGACCTGAAGTCTTGTTTTTTCATTTGTAAATGTAAATTAAAGCCCCTGACCCTTATCTGTTTCCCTACAGACTTAATAGGTGTACTCCTCTAAGTTCTCTCTGCTTCTTTATAAGAATTGCTGCACAAGGACATTTTAGTCCAAGAAAAGTATGTTTTATTTTTCTTTATTTCTGCCTTACATCCCATGATGCCATATTAAATAAATGACTCTACGGCAGAGGTTTTCAACCTTGGCCGCACATTAGAATAATTTGGGGACCTTTTAAAAAACTCCATGCATAGACCATACCAAAGACCAATTAAATCAGAATCTCTGGAGATGAAACTCAGGCACCAGTACTCTTAACGCTCCCTAGACGATTCCAATGTGCAGCCAAGATTGAGAAGCACTGATCAAGAGCAATACCTAATTACATCCAAATTCCCCAATTGGTATTTGCTTTCATGATCTTTTCGCCCATGCTATTTTCTTGGCATCAGATGCCTTTCTGCATTTTACTGACTGAAACAAAACAAAATCTGCACAGCCATCAGAGCCCAAGACAGAACCCCTTCTTGTTCCCACAACTCACTTCCCTTCCAAGCAACCTGAAACTATTCTTAACAGATAGATATTGGAGTTTGATCTCTAGATAGCATCAGACATGTCTCTTTCCCAAATGGATTTTAAGCTTCTTTATGAATGGGAATTTAGGCTTATTCATTTGTACAAAGTGAGCATTCAATTAAATATTTTGAAATCAAATTAAAACTTCCAAAAATGAAAAATAAATCTATACCCTCCCCATATATAGTGTGGGTGATGACTTATGCCTTCTATAAAAAAAGAGTTCTTCAGAAAAGCCATCATACCATTTCTTATAAAAAGTGTGGGATGTGATTTACTATTCCTGGTAACAGATGCTGTTCATCAATAATGAGTTCAAAGCCAGTGATAACATAGTTCAACAGCCACAGTGGTTCTCAAACCTCAGTGATGCCACGTGGCCTTCAGTATAGCATTCCTTCCCACTCACACACATACACTCCATGTTTTGTTTTGTACCTGAATTGGATTAAATGAGTGTTGGGCAGAGCATCCAACTCCACCTAAGACAAGTCTATAGGTTATATGCCAGAAAGTGTGTATGTGTGTGTGTGTGGTGAGTGTTGTGAGTGTAAAACATACACAAAACCAGCCTCTTGTGGAAGAGAACTTGGGCATGACCAGGGCATCTTCCTTGTCTTCCAAGAATCCCTGTCTTTCTTTCTGCTCCCATTTAAATTCTGGCTTTAATTCTATCTTCGTGTGACTGGCACCTTCCACTAACAAATGTGGAACTAGTAGTGGAAGTAAATATATTGAACTCATTTTTTTCATACATCCATTTACTTGCCACAGTTCCTACCACACAAGAAGTCAAACGTATTTCCTGAGTTGTTAACTGAACAAAAGGAAGAACCCTGAATAGAGAAAGTAAAATCAGTATGAGTAGCTCTCTTGACTCCAAATGTCCCCTGGGCTGCTACAGAGAGCAAACACATTTCATTCTATACCCACAGGTACAGGGGTTTGACTGGGTTCCTGAGTGGATATGAATACCCAGAAGAAAAATTATTAAATGCACAAATGAAGAATCAAGCAAAGGTTATTTAATTAAGCAATACTTTGTGCAAAATTGAATGCATAAATTTCACTTAACTGGTTCAAAACCTTAAGAAGTTCTAGATAATTTCTAAGGACAGAGCTATAGTGAGATAAGTCAGGTACTCGCCATGAGTGCAAAAGACTCAGTAAGCAAGATTAATAACATTTAATTTAATAAATTTTAAATTCAAATTAAATACAAATAAATCTATAATGAACAAAATATAATATACATCAATAAGACAGGATTGATATAGGATAGATTCTAAAAATATTACATGAGCATTATATTATGATTGGTATTATATCAAAATATTCTAACAGTATTATTGCATAATGCTATGAATAAAGCTCCAAGCAGAGTAACAACAGCCCAAGTTTTGATGCACGAAGATTTAAAACTATAACCAGCTATGTACAGACATGGGTTTCTTTATAAAAGGATATAGCTTAATACCCAAGGCTGATGTGGATTATTTTCCAGAGGAAGCAATAAATAATTTTTCATGCTTAGATTTTAATTAGTGGTCAAAGTAGCTAATGTGTTAGCAAAGAAATTGATACTTCCCCAATTACAGAGCTCCTTAAGAAGTATTTGTCCGTTGAAAGATTTGTGTTTTCATTTAACTATTCACTCTTTTCTCATTTCCTTGAGTGTCTAACACTGTTCTGAGCACTGAAGCTAATACTCAGGCCAGCCTGGGGCAGCCACCCTTATAAGCAGACACCGTGATAGAATGCTAGGAAAGATACATGAGAATGCATGGGGGTTACCATGGAGAGGGATGATTTTCCCTGGGGAAAGGACAAGGAGAGAAGCTGGAAGAAATTTCAGGTCAGTGTAATGCAATGTTAGTTAACATGCCCTTTTCAAAACTGCATTTTTTCTTCCTTAAGGGCTGGTTATTTTGTCCAGTGCCTTTAAATTCCAAATAATTCTGATGAAGCACTTCCATTTCAAGGAAATTCCCTCAAAGAAATGTGAAGGGGCATGAGTAAAGATTTCTCTCCACGAACATTCACCATTGTCTTTTTCATAAAATAAGGAATAAACCTAACTAGCCAATAACACAGCAGTATTGAAATACATACATTGTAGTAATGGCAGACTTCACAGTGATTAAAAATACATGGATAAGTAATCAGAAATTACATGGAAGCAAGTATACACCTTCTGCTCAACATGCACCCTGGGCCAGCCCCATGTGCCTCACGGTGGGAGCTTGTTGGACACGTGCATAATCTCAGACCCCAGCCAGAGCTATTAAATCTGCATCTGCATTTTTCAAAAGGTTCCCAAATGCTATGCACATTACTATTGGAGAACCACTGGTACATGCTGTATATTTTGAGCAAAAAAAATAATTGCCACTGGTACATGCTGTATATTTTGAGCAAAAAAAAATAATTGCCATATGGAAATTATAATTTCATTTTTGTGTCCCAAAATATGTCTGGATGAATAGAAAAGAGAGGATTGGATATAGATCAAACTGAATGGAGTGATTATCTCCAGGGGCTATGTTTTTAATTTTCTCCTTTTCCTGATATTTTCTAAATATTCAATTACAATGCGTAATAGTTTTGTTGTAAGAAAAAATGAGTTTTATAAATGTATTTTCTCTTTTGACAATGATTGCTCATGGTTAATACTTTTTTTTCTGAAAGATAAAATTCAGGTCAATTGCACATTGAAATTTATAAAGGTATAATTTCACATTAATAGATTCTATGACCACATATTTAGTTATTTAGTATGTGCAATTTAGAATATTAAAACATTGCTTCCATAAGTATCTCTCTATTCCTATATCTTGCTCTTAAATAAATGATTTCTTTTTTAAAAATAATCAGGGATTGAACCCAGGGACTCTTAACCACTGAGCCACATCCCCAGCCCTTTTTATTTTTGATTTTGAGACATAGTCTTGCTAAGTTGCTTAGGACCTCACTAAAATTGCTAAGGCTGGCTTTGAACATGGGATCCTCCTGCCTCAGCCTCCCATGCTGCTGGAATTACAAGTGTGCACCACCTCACTTGACTATATGAATATGTTTATAGAACAAGTCTCACCAATCAGTAGGTTACAGACTCCCTGAAACAGTTCTTGGTTTCTTTGGAACTTTACCCTCTTTTCTGATGCCATCCTAAAACTACTAAGATTTAAAAAAAAAAAAAAAAAAAAAGGACTTTTTCATTTTGTTGTAGGTTTGAAAAGCTTTCTTTCTAAAAACAAGTGTAATTAGCACACCACGTGTGATCGATTAGCATGATGTTCCTTGTTGGGGTTGTTTTTAGTCCTATCTCCTTCCTTAGAGCATTGTGAGATTAGGGCACATTGGAGGTGCTGGGTATGCAGTCAAGATGAGAGAGGAAAAGCTTTTCCCTGGCAGAGTTGCTGTGGTGGGCCCTGGTAGCCACTGAACACACTGGAGCAGATGGAACACAGTGAGGTGGAAGGTACCAAAAACAAAACAACGACAACAAACGCTTGCCTACAGCGAGTCTCAGTGCACTCCAAGACATTTGAGGACTACAAGTCGAATCCCATTCCGATGCAAATCTTCTTAACTTAACATTTAGCTAATGAATTAATGCACATGACCTCCCAGAAAGAAGGATATAATTCTGCTTTGCTCATCTCATTCCTTGGACCTCATAGAACAAATGGAACAACAAGCCTTGTCCACGTATCTCCCCGATTAGAGAAAACCTTGCCCTTGAAGGACATCCATGCTCCTCTGTAGCGGAGACTTCCAGCAAAAATAATGGGAGATGAATGAAAATTAAGAGGCTGTTTTTCAGAGAAGTCACGGGTGGATGAGGAGCATTAATGAAAACATACTAGAAGAAAACAAAATGGAAAATAAGTTGTTATGACGGAGGATATACAGGCAGGCTTTTTCAAATATCATTTCATTCAACCTCAAAAGAGATAAACAGTGCAGGTGAGCTGGCTCATAATTTCCCTAAATTCCCGCACCTAATGAATGGCAGAATGAGCACAGCAAGGGACCAAGCAACCAACCACAGCCTCCCCACTCCTTGCTCACTCCAGGAAGTAGGAGAGCACCAACTCTAGCTTACATGTTTACAATGCTCTCTACTCTAATTGCTATAGAGTTGGAGTAAGGACAAAGAACACCTTTTCCTGACGCCACCAAGCAGGAAACACAGCTTCAAAGAGCAGCTGAGGCTCCCCAGAGGATAAGGGACCCAGCACGTAACCTTCTGTGTAAATCATCACAGGAGCACTACTACCAACCACCATCATCTGACATTTGAAATGGAAGCATATTTGAAATGGAAGCAAATTGAGCTTTTTCTCTCTGTGTGTTTGGTGATCATTCAAGTATAAAAAACTGCACAATAAAAGCTACACAAAGTTCAAGATTTGTAGTCAAAAGGAAAGTTTATTTAGTCCAGTATGTTTAAAATTCATCTTTGAACATGTTAGTGCTTGCTTTGATGAAAAGCCTCTGCATGGGTTTGTGTTAATTCACTTTCCTCCATTATTAAATGGGGATAACATTTCCAACCTAGTCCAGTGATTGTATATCAGGAAAATAGAATAGAAATTTTGGTAAATATTATTCAAAGCAAAATACTTTCCACTAAATTATTGTAATAATAACATTGTATAATATTAAATGGAATGTTAAAAAAAAAAAAAAGTTACCAAAGCAAAGGAAAATGAGCTCCAGGTTTCTTTGAAGACTTTTTACTTTGGGTATGGTTATAAAGTTAGACATTTGTGTGGTAGGCTTAACAGCCTGGCAAAAGTCAAACTTAGATTCTGGTTGAAAGGTCGCGGGTTAGAAAATCAGAGAGTGGGTTCAAGTCCTGACTCCACTGTTGCCATATGTGGGTCATCTCCTCTTCCTGGTTTCCACTGCTCCGAAATGAGAGTGGTAACTTAGCTTGAAGTTGCAAATGGAAAAACTGCAGTAATGTACCAGATAAATCCCTGGTAGATGCTAATAATTGTAGAAATTAATTTTATTAGAGAAATTTATAATTTTATTATGAAAATTTGATTTATAAAAAATAGAATTATGATTATAATCATGGGTTCATTTATTCATATTGCCTTTTCCACTCATCTGTGATCTGGAGGAGTATGGGAAACTTCCTTTGTTCAGTTTTACTGTCCTAGCATGGAGCACATTATCTTGTGTTCACTTTCCAATAAATGGGTATTGAATGAATGAGAAAGAGAATTGAAAATACCTTGAAACCAGGCTAGCCTAGTCATTTCAAACCACTCCCAAAGTGGACCTGTATATCCCTATCAGTGCCTGAGTTCTCTTCCCTCTTCCTTCTTACATATCTCACTCAATAACAAGAAAGAGAGAAATATCAGGCCAGTGCTCAGAAATTAGTGGTCCTAATTCCTTCCTTTGAAATTTACAAGCAACAGAAAATGTTATGTTGGGAAAAAGTCACACTCATACATTGCTGGTGGGAATACAAATTGGTGCAATCATTATGGAAAGCAGTACGGAGATTCCTTAGAAAACTTGGAATGGAACCACCATTTGACCCAGCTATTCCACTCCTCAGTTTATACTCAAAAGGACTTAAAATCAGCATTCTACAGTGACATAGCCACATCAATATTTATAGCAGCTCAATTCCCAAATAGCTAAGCTAAACTATGGAACCAATCTAGTTGTCCTTCAACAGATGAATGGATAATGAAAATTATATATATATGATGAATTGTTACTCAGCTCTGAAGAAGAATGAAATTATGGCACTTGCTGGTAAATGGATGGAGTTGAAGAATATCATGCTAAGTGAAATAAACCAGTCCCCCCAAACCAAAAGCTGAATGTTTTCTCTGATATGCAGATGCTAATTCACAATAAGGGGGCAGGTGCTAGGGAAGAATAGAGTTATTTTAGATTAGGTAGAGGGGAGAGTGAAACAGACATTACTACCTCATGTACATGTATGACTGCATGATTGATGTGATCCTACAATATGTACAATCAAAAAATGAGAAATTATACTCCATTTATGTATGATTTATCAAAATGTATAAATGTATTCTACTGTCATGTATAACCAATTAGAACAAATTAAAAATCTTTTAAAATTTTGTTGAAAGAAAAAGCTACAACTAACAAGCTCCTTGAGTTAAAAATAAAAATGATAATAAGGAAGTGTCTTCTTAGAAATAGAAAACTTAAATCTTCCTACTTCAAACCTAGTTCTGCTTTTATGGGTGGGGGTCAATTGATGCTTCAATTTGCTCTGAGAAACAAAAAAGAAAGTTTGCAACAATAATTAAAATAAAAAATGTGATCTTGCTAAGGACAGTTTGCCATCTAGTCGGTTATTTCAATTCCACAATCACACACTATATTTTGTTTTATGTTCCAGGTAATTTTGGGCACAGAAAAATCCAACATGAGTAAGACATACCCCCTCTTCCAAAAATATTATACTAGCCACCATAAGAAGACTTAACATTTTCCTTTTCCATTTTTATTTTTCTAAATTTTTAATGTTTTTGTTAACTTGTTTAAAACTGTTACCTCCGTCCCCTTTCCTATTAACCCACATTTCGAATTGAGTTCTACATGATATAAATTACATTGACATTTTAATTTCTCATCAATCAACAAGTATTTTCTTTATGACTGTGTGCTGTGAGATTAGTTCAAACACAGACCCACAGTTTACATGTGCCTTGAATACCTGCGAAAGACCTAGGTGCAAGTCTATGTATTTTTAAAATGTGTGTATTTCTTGGGTCTGAATTAGAATAAGACATATTCCATGCTTGTATAATTACGTCAAAATGGATTCTACTGTCAGTATACCTGAGAAGGACCAATAAAAAATAAAAATAAAATGCATGTGCTTTAAATGCAAAGCAATATTTGTTTAAAAACATACCAAAGTACAATCTAAAGTTTAGTTGTTCAAGTTAAAGAGGGACTTTCCATTAAGATATAATTTAGATAGCATATATAATTTGATAAGTTTGACAGATGCATACCCTTGTGCAAATGCCACCTTCCTGGCAGATGTTAACCTTTCCATCCCGCTCCCATTCCATCCCAATCAACCCCCATCTTCACTCTCAAGAGGCAATCACTATTGTCATATCACTTTGTATTTTAGTTATTTATTATCCTAGAACTTCATGTAAATAGAATCACACAGTATGAACTCTTAGAAGCTTGCTTTTTGTCTCAGAACTGTGTCTTTGAGATCCATTCATGTTTTTGCCATAGTAGTAGCTCTTACCACTAATGCCTTTCACCAATCTTCTCTAAATGAATGCGTGATTATTTCTTATCATGGACTATTGTTAATGAAAATGCTAGAAGTATCCTGACTATAACTTGATAACAAGACTTGAAATAAGATAGCACGAATGAAATCGTGTAGATACTTTTCAAATTTATTTTAGCTGTTTTAGGTCTATGTACATTTTAAAATCAAGTTTTCAGTTTCTACCAAAATAAAGCAGGTGGAAGCTGCTAGAATATTGATTGTAATAGTGTGGAGTCTGTAGAACAACTTCAGGAGAATTTACAACTTAATAATGCTGAATCTTCCAACTAACCAATATCGTATATCTTCCTGTTTGATTTGTGAAATTCTTCATTTCACTTAGTAGCATCTTTTAATTTTCAATATCATACTTTGGCATATATTTTCTTAAACTTATTCCTAAGTAGTTTATGTTTTTAATGCAACTATAAATGATATAGTGAAATAATTTTCTGATCATTTGTAGAGGATATATAAAATATAACTGGTTTTTATATATTGACTTGTTTATTTTTCTTGCATTTAATAAAATGCACAACTGAACCTGCATAAGAATGGAGTGTTAATCTCCAGAATCTACCAAGTACTCAAAAATCTTTACACCACGAACACCAATAACCCAATCAATAAATGGGCCAAGGAAATGAACAGACACTTTACAGAGGAAGATCTACAAGCAATCAACAGATTTATGAAAAAATGTTCAACATCACTCGTTATAAGAGAAGTGCAAATCAAAACCACCTTAAGATTTCATCTTACCCCAATTAGAATGTCTTTTATCAAGAACACAGGCAACAACAGGTGTTGGCGAGGATGTGGGGAAAAGGGTACACTCATACATTGCTGGTGGGAGTGCAAGTTGGTGCAGCCACTCTGGAAAGCAGTGTGGAGATTCCTTAGAAAACTTGGAATGGATCCACCATTTGACCCTGCTATCCCACTCCTTGGCTTATACTCAAAGGACTTAAAATCAGATTGCCTCAGTGATGCAGCCACATCAATGTTCATAGCTGCTCAATTCACAATAGCTAGATTATGGAATCAACCTAGATGCCCTTCAGTGGATGAATGGATAAAGAAACTGTGGTATATATACACAATGGAATATTACTCAGCCATAAAGAAGAATAAAATTATGGTATTTGTAGGTAAATGGATGATGTTGGAAACTGTTATGCCAAGTGAGATCAGCCAATCCCAAAAATCCAAAAGCCGAATGGTCTCTCTGATAAATGAATGATGATGCATAATATGGGGGGGAAGATGGCAAGAATGGAGGAAAGATAGCTAGCATAGAGGGAAGGGAGGGGTGGGGGCGGGTGGGGGGTAAAATTAATAACAGAATGTGTGACAGATACCATTGCCCTGTGTGCATGCATGAACGCACAGATGGTGTGACTCTACTTTGTGTACAACCAGTGAAACAATAGCTGTACTCCATTTGTGTTCAATGAATCAATAAGTAAATAAAAAAAAAATAAAAATAAAAATAAAAAACACACACATACACACAAAAAAAGAATGGAGTGCTGTCATGGGAATGTTATTAAATAAGGTTACACTTTCATTGATATGTACAGGTTTATTCATTCAGGTTCTCTAATATTTAGTGTACCAGTATTGATATCAGCATATTTTAAAGAGATTTTTTTCACTTCATCTAAATCATTTTATTTTTATTTTAAAATGATTTATAACATCATCTCCTCCTCCTCCTCCTCCTCCTCCTCCTCCTCCTCCTCCTCCTCCTCCTCTTCCTCCTCCTGCTCTCCCTCCTCCCCCTCCTCCTCCTCCTTCTTCTTCTTCTTCTCTTTTTATTGCTTCGGGTACTGGGGCTCTCCTGCCCTGAGCCACATCTCCAACCCTTTCCCTTTTGCTGAGGTTGGCTTTGAACTTGCAATCCTCCTGTCTCAGCCTCCCAAGCCCTTGGAATTACAGGCATGCACCACCATGCCCAGCTATTGTTATCCTTTTAATACCAATGAGGTCTCTAGACTTATATCATATTTAATTCTAGACATTTACAACTTATATTTTCTTTCTCCTTTTCTTAAACACTCTAACCAGTGGTTTATCACTTTTGTTGAACTTTTCCAAGAACCAATTTTTTGTTCCATTGATTTTTCCTGTTGTTTGTCTGATTACAATTTCATTGATTTTTTTTCTCTTGTCCTTATTATTTCCTTCCTCAACTTATTATATGTTTAATTTTATCTTATTTTTCTAGCATATTAAAGGAAATCTCAGAGAATTGATTGTATACCATTGCTATTTTCTAACTTAAGCACTTAAAACTACAAATTTCCCTCTAAACATTCCATTTATTCTTCTAATTTATGGTTACCATAGTTTCTATATGAATTACAACATACTCTGTTGGCCTAAATCCTGAATCAGCACACTCCCTCTTCACAAACATGACAACCTCACATTGCTGTGCTACCATTTACTATCTGCCATCTTTTGAGTGGCTATTGCCAAGTACTTTATTTCTATGTTATAAAACTCACATCACAATATATTTGGTTGACTTTTTAATTCAAATATTAGTTGTCATTTAAAGTAGTTTAAAATGAAAAATAACGTATTTTTATTTTCTAGATCTTTATCATTTCAGGTGCTCTTCATTCCTTTGTATGATCTGAATTTCTATTCTCATTGCCCTTCAGTCTAAAGAACTTTAATTTTTTTAGTGCATAGACCTGCTTGTGATAAATGCTCTTAGCATTTGTTTGTCTGATCATGTCTTTCTCTCACCTTCAATTTTAAGGAAATATTTTGCTGCACATAGACATACGTGCAGTAGAATCTGTAATGGAATTCTTTACGTGACGCCTCCCTGTTTTGTGGATTGCTTTGTTTTTGATGAGGGGTCCCATGTTAATTTTTTCACCTTTTCCCACTATCTACACTAAGATTTTTCTCTTTACAGATGGTTTTCATCAATTTCATTATGAATTATCAAGTTGCACTCTTTCTGTTTATCTACCTTGGCAATCATTGAGCTTCCTGAATTTTTATGTTAGTTTCTTTTTCATCCAATTTGGTTAATTTTTGCCATTATTTCTTCATTTTTCCCCCTTCTGCTCCAATTTTTATTTCTTCTGTTTCTACAACTTTAATTACAGGTTTGCCAGACCCCTTGGAATTATCCCATGGGCCCCTGATGACCTCTTCACTTTTGTTCAACTCCTATTTCATCTCTGTGCTTCAGTTTGGATAGTTTCTTTACACTTCCAAGTTCATTGTCCTTTTTTGTTTGTTTTTACCTTTTTCAATGTTCCATCTGCTGTTAATCCCATCCAATTGTTATTCTTGTAGATTCACATTTTTCAATTCTAGAATTTTCCCTTGGGTCTTTTTATTATGTCTTTCATTTCTTGGCTTGGGTGCCACATCTACTTAATTTTCAATTTTTGTACAAATTTGAAATAGCTATTTAAAGTTATTGTCAGCTAATGCCAATATTTGTTATATCTCTATATTTCCATGAAGTTTTTCTCCTGGCTTTGCATCACGTTTTCCTGTTTTTTCAAATGTATAGCAATTTTATTGATACTCTAGATTTCCATTGTCTTCTTTAAATAGTTTTAAATTTAGCATTACTGGCCAATTAATTTCTGGTATATTACCTTGATCCTATGGCGGTTTCATTTTCCTAAGGAGGGTCTAGAGTCGTTCTTATTATTTACAACGTGTGACCTTTCTGCTGTCCCAGGTGAATTTCCAAGTTTCACTCTGCCTCATTGGACTTCAGACTCCTAGCGCAGTGAAATCTTTAGAATCATTGGGTTCAATTCAAACATAGCCATTCCCTGCCAGATCTCATACCATCTTGCTTCATGTATATTCATCTTTGTGTTCAGACAAACCCTCAAGGCAGCCCCAGTGCAGAATTCTGGAGCTAATTTCTCCAGAAGTTCTTCCATCTTCTCTATCCTGTTCCACAAATAAGGTCCCAAACCATGTTTTCATGCTCTGTGTGTGTGTGTGTGTGTGTGTGTGTGTGTGTGTGTTTGTGTGTGTGCGCGCGTGCGCACATGCATGTGTGCATGGTGTGGTGTGTTATGTGGATTGAACCCAGGGCCTCATGCATACTAGACTAGTGTCCTATTATTGAGTTGATTCCCAGCCTGCTCTCTGTTTTCTGTATCTCAAAAGACCATTTCATTTTCCTTGAGGTTGAGCCCTTCCACCTGAAACTTCAGTTTTGAAAGTTTCTCACAGAAAAAGCATTAAGTGAAAGTGAAAATCACTTTAGGCATCTTTTTTCTCTCAGTAATCACAGTCCTATGTTATATGTTGTTGAAAGCCCGCTTCACATGGCTGCACTAGGTTTCTTTTGGAGGGTAAATCTGAAACATTTTAGTCCATCATGGCCAGAGTTGGAATCCTATGTCTAAACTATAGTTATAAGTAAAGGTGAAATAAGAGATTAAAGCAATAAGAACTCTATTAAAAATGTTACTATTATCATGTTTAATAATGACAAAATTCTCCCAAGCACTATCATGCCAAAGATGAGAAACTCTAGACTCAGGTTAAGCAAAGTCAGTTGGTAAGTGGTAAAGCCAGCATTTACCAAACAGGACAAATCTCACTTCAGTCTTCATTTTCCCTACTTGCCACAATGACTAAATCACAAAGATTAAAATCATAGCAGGTTTCCTGGTCTGGGCTTTGAAAGATTGAGGGCCTTTGAGTTGTAAACAGGTTAGAGGGAACAGAATGTATCCTTGGGAAGTGGTGAGAGTCAGACTAGAGTCAAGAATTTGTGTGGAGAAAATGCTGAACTATTTGGGTGATGTCAGTCAAGATTTTTAGATTGCACTTTATTGTAATATTTTAGCCACAGATTTATTTTTCAAATGCAATGGTAACTATAATATTATACACACTCATATTATAAAATCTTCCCTTTCCGTGTTTATAGTTTCATGAATACTGAAGTGCCTGTCAATCTATTTACACAGATGATTAAAGAAGGTGAAAGAGAAAGGAAAAGGGGAAAAGGTAATTTTTTTCTCTTTTTTTTTTCTCCCTTAATGCCTCTTTGGTTTCATGGTAATGTAAGGAATTTCTCCAAGCCTACTCAAATATCAAGGAGTCTTGAGTTGCTAAAATTCCCCTCCTGAGATCACAGGAGATATGTGGCCTCTCCTCATTTAGCTAAAATTTTATCTACAAAGTCTTCCTTTCAGCTCCTGACCTCCTCTTCCATGAGGATCATAATCTATTAAGAACTATCATTTAAGCAGTCTCTCTGCTGCAGGCAGGGTCATAGACCTGTGGTCCCAATCCTAGCGTTCAAAAAGAATACCCACTCTTCAGCTGTAAAGAATTGCTTTCTTTGTATGGAAATTAAAGGCAGCTATTTGTTTGATTTTAAATTTATTGAAACATTTACAGGGTACTTTGATTTTTGCCTTTATAGTATTTTGAGTTGAACTGCTTTAGCACCATACTGCTCAGTGTCTAATTTAGTTAACCATGCCAACATCCACTTATACCTTAACACATTGACACATCAGGAACTGTGGGCCCTACCAGAATGATTTTACTTGGATTTTACTTGGTCCACCCTATAGCCCCACGATGTAGGTTCTGTTATTATCCTCCCATTTCACAGATGAAGAAACTGAAGCTTGGCACCACTTGAATATCTTGTCTGAGAATACCTGGCAGTAATATTTTGTATTATGAGTTGATCTGAAAAGCAAACAAATAAATTGTTAAACTCAGAAGTTTAAGCACTGGAAGAAGATGAAATTCAATTGTCAAGCTTTCATGGAGACAGCAAAAAAGAATTTTCTGTGAGGACTTCACACATAAACAAATAGCTTTAGAGTCAGACATATAAATTCAAATTAGGGCTTTCCCATTTTCAAGCTAAGGGACATTGGGAAAAGGACTCATTCTAGATTACTGTTTTTTGATCTCTGTAATTTAGCAAAACTAACTTGTTGAGTTCATGATGATTAAATAAGATAGTGTTTATAAAGTAATGATAGCAGCTATTACTATTATTCATTATTATTTTACTGGTTGACCCACATTGACTCAAATTTAAGAATCAGGTTTCCCTAAAAAGCAGCATCACCACTCACTAGCTTTATGACCTTGGACCTGTAACTTAAACTTTTGGAACCTCAGTTTCTTTCTCTTTAAACATAGGGACAATTCTAATTACCTTCTTCTAAGCTGCAATAACACACTTTTTGTCTCAAAGGGTTCTCCATATGATGATCATGATGATGCCTAGAAAAAATGTAGAGTTGACTTGTTCAAAATCCAGTACACAGGGGGAGCAAATGCATGACAAATTGAATTAGAAAAAAATCCAAAATTAATGAAGACTTCTGTTACTTGGATTTGTCTCTTGTCTGCATCCCACGTAGAGCAATAAATTCCCATGGAAAAGCTGTGCCATAGTTCATGGATCCCACTTATAAATAATTCCATGGAGAAATCATCATTCTTCTGCCTCCACTTCAGCATTGAATAGCAGGATCCTTGGCCACAGTGTTGACTCAGTGTCTCAGTAATGGAAACTGAGTGAAGGCAACCCACAGTGCCCAGGAAGGTGGTACCAGACATGGATGGCGGAAGAGATGATGGTCCACAGAGAACAGTTCATAGCAGCAGGATCTAGCAAGGAAAACTTGTTGGTGAGCTCAGCTGGGGTCTGGCAGAAATAACAGGAAGACTTTTCAGAGAATCCTACTATGCTGGTGGAGGCAATGAGACAGGTTAATTTGAATAATGACTAATAAGGTGACCTTATTTTTATCCACAGTGTGGTAAGGTCTAGAGAAATTCAGGTTGCATTATAATAAGAACTGGTAATTATTATCATTATTACAGTATAATTTCACTAGAAGCATAGATTTTGCTGGTAGTTGCTTGCTTGACACTTGGGGTTGCACCAATTTTTTTGAGGCATAGAACCAATTTCCTAGTGGTTTGAGATTTGACTTTCTTTTGACATTGCTTACTGGGTCACCATGAGCAAGCCTAGAAGAAATTGTGTTTGTTTCTTAAGTACATTTCCCTTTTTAAATTGCTGGCGTGTTTTTCCATATGCCTAATTAAAGTTTGTATAAACCTGCTTGTTTGTATTTTCCCTTGCATCCTATGAGAATAAAGGTTTTTAAAAATGACCTAATTAACATAGGGACAATTAGAAATAGGAGTCCATTAACTAGTGTATTTCTCATTATTAATTAAAACCTAAAATATATTTCTCTTAAGAGTGTCAACTCAGGACACTGCCATCTCAAATATGTATGTCACAGGTCTATGACATACATTTAGTATGATTCATACTAAAAATATAGCAGAAAGATTGGAACAGATTTTTATCTTTTTCATTTGTTTGTCTAGTTTTTGTTTTCTCAGAAAGTCACAAAGCTACAATTACCTTTTGGTAGGTCTCATAAACATAACAAGTAGGAACACAAAATTAATTTAATCAAAAAACATTTTATGTGTTCAGTACTTCTGAAGTAGGATTTCTTTCTCAAGTCCTAGTCAATTTATCTGTAAAATAAATCTCTTTCCTCAATAAATATTCTCCAAATGGACAAAAATCTGAACTGATAGTGAGCAACCTGATAGTAAAATTGTTCAAGGAAGCAAAGCATATGTTTTTAGGAGAAAATGACAAAATTACATGCCTTTTAGAATTTGACCTCAAAAAGTAGTGTTTATTTGGCAAATTGTCTAAAGAGATAAACTGCTTCATACTGAAAAAGCAAGGTCTCCTCACCATGAAAATAATCTTCATCCTACTTTGCACTACAGAGATTAATGAGAATATGATCAGTTGCCCTGCTGATTAGAAATGGGCTTCCCTAAATCTTTTTAATGTGCCGAATAATCTTTAATATGGAAAGTATGTTAACCTCAACATCCAACCAAAAGATAATGGTTTATTATTTCTGACACATGCTCAATCTTGTGGATCATAAACTCTTTGAAGACAGATAAAGTTTTTGGCATATCAGTAACTATTTCTAAGCAGAGGCAGTATTTTTATTACTTAACACAGCTACAAATTACTTTACGTAGACTATATTATTTATTTAATTATAACTGTGTAAAGAAGGTACTACTATTACTCCCATTTTACTGAAATGAAAACCAAAGTTAAATAATCTTTCCAAGTTCACAGGATCAAGTTTTAGACACACAAGTCTAACAAGTGCAACTTGCCTAGACAAGCTTGCTCTTGTCCACCATATTACTGGCATGACATCATAAGGGTAAATGAGAGACATCACAAGCTAAATGAGATAGAGAAGATCTCCAAGTCTGAGTTCTTGCCTCAAGTTGTGGATAATCCCAACTAGCAGACAGGGATAACACTGTAGGTAGGATCATCCCAGCTGTGCTGTATTTGTTCCAAGGACTCCTCACTCCAGCACTCTACTCATTCCAAGATCAGGTACTGGGATATTTGGGGAGAGAAGCATGGAGGTACTACACCACCTGGCCTTCAAGACAAATGGAAAAAAAATTAAATTTGCTTGCAAGCATTATGGTTTTACTAGAAACTTTACCTGCCTCTAAATCTCGATATTTAGGAAAATACTATGGACTTGGGAGAAAGGAGGTAGAGACACTGGCTATGAGGGAAGACAACTGGTAGTAGAGAATTAGCTTACAGTGGAGAGCAAACTGTGTCCACTTGAAGACTCAAAATTCCTCTGGTCCTGAAAGCATCAATGTGGTTATAATGCCTAGTTAGAGGAAAGCTAGCAATAAAAATATCTACTCTCCCTTTGACACTAGTGAGACCTAGTTTGACAAAACCATTTTTATAAAGCAGAAAAGCCAACTTGTTCCACAGGTCTCCCTATGTTTAGTTTTGTTTTTTGTTTTTTTTTTCCAAAGTGAGTAATAGATTCATTCTCTAGTTTCTGAAGAAATTTCTTCTCAGTATATTTTGACTATCCTGAGTAGAAGTGACCTGAATTAAAATTATCTAGTCTATTACTGATTTTTCCCTCTAAAATTACAGTTGTGCTATAATGTGCAAATTTTCATTGCTCTTCAACATGAAATTAAAATTACATAGTTATTTAAAAAAAGAACCTCAATTTACAATTTTTGAAAAGAAGTCTTGGACTTCAAAGTATAATTACCTAGAGCTCATTAAAATGCAGGATTATTAACCCAAGAGCTGAAGTTTCTAGTAATAGTGGATCTTTTATAAGAGTAATTATAAGAGTCATAAATATTAAGCATGAAAGTAACACTCTACATTTAAAGGGAAAGTGTGTGCCCTCATCTTTACTGAACTTAATGTGAAAAGAAGACAACGTGGAAGCAACCAGAATGTTAAACAACTAAGCAAAAGCCCTGTATTTGGACTCTTTATTAATGATAAAAGGTATAACATTTTTAATAACTCTCAGTAATTTCTCAGCTTTCCACAGTAAGTATGCATTTCTTAAAGTTTATCTATGTTTTTCAAATTATAATTTTATTTCCAAAATTTCTAGTTCTTTTTGGAAATTGTCTGCTCTTTCTTTACATTATTTCATTATCCCTTATATCTCTCAGGATATTAATTGCATTTATTGTAGTTTGCCATTTCTGGCTCTTTCTAATTATTTTCTGCTTAATTTTCCACCTTGTCTGAAGGAAGGGGTTCTAATCACTGCAAACTTCCACTAGCACAAGAATTGGGGTATGTGTTAGTGTGGGGGAAAGGCAAATGTGCCCCTGGGCTGCATGCCTTTGTGGATGGTATTCTGGGAATAATTGCTTTCCAGGTTATCACCAGATGGAAAGTGCACTGCCTTGCCTCTGCACCCGAGTTCTACATTCCTCACTCCCATCTGGAGATGGAAATCTCATTTTTGTCCCTGCCCCTGATTGCCTCCTGACCTTTGCTTCTACAGACTCAGGTCCAGAGTGTCTTTGTTCTCCTTCCCTTCCTTCAGCATTTCCCTGCCTGGATTGTGACATCCCCCTCCTCCTAGGACTTTTCCAATTTGGAAATACAGCAAGAGTTGTTTTGAGCATGAACTCTACATTTAATAGCAAAAACAAAAATATTTTCTATTATTCTTAAATATTTAGATTGAAGAGGCCCATCACAAATTGTGTTTAGTCTGTCATTTTGAAGTTGAAAAAGTAAATAAAAAACAATTTTTAAATGTTGGACTTTAAAACTACCATTCTGGTAGTGTTTAGGTTTTGTTGATTAAAGACAATACCAATAAAGGCAAAATGGTAAACTAAGTGATACCAAAGAACTCCAGTTCAAAGGTGTGATGTAAATACCTCCACCACCACCCCCAGTCCTAGTTTTGTTTTGTAATATTGCTCTGGTGGTTCATGTGATACTTTTTCCTCTGATAACTTCCTTTTTTCCTTTTGATAAATGAATAAAGATTCTATGCCTAAACATTGACTGTTCAAACATAAGGTTATAAAGAAAGCACAATATTAGAATCAAAGAATCAAGTAATAATACAATAAAAATTTTAAATTCTCTTCTGATTCTAAGTACATGTCAAACTTACCAGTGACTTCAAACAATAAAACTTATGAAAACTCGCCTGTTCATCAGGCCTATTTGCAGACATCCCAAAGGCTAGATCATTCCAAGAGAGTTGGTATGTACTCAAGGAAAAATGTCAGCCAGCATTTTGCAATAGGCCCCTTGAAATCACTCATATTTAATTTCACTTCAGTTCTCTCAGAGCTTCTCCAAGAATCAGAAATTCATTCTTTTAATTCTAAAGTACTCTTTGTGGCTCGGAATGTAGTTGATCAATATATTTCCTATAAAATTTATTTTCTTCTTTAAAAAATGGGAATCAAATAAAAAATCATTACCAAAACAGAAGTCAAGATACTTATTCTCTTAGTTCATAATTTTGAAATTTTCAGATTGAATTTTATCCTATTGAGATTCAAGTTTTATTTACAGTAAAAAAAAAAAAAAAATGACAGTTAACAAAATAAGATTTCCTGATTCTACAAAAAGGGGAAAGTCCCAAATCCCTTTGGACATCAAACATGTTTTAATAAATTACATTTCACAACTTAAGGGTAAAGTGATAAGAATCAGGTGGATTAGATTTCTTTTTAAATACACATGGGTAATAAAATAAAGGTAGAGAAACTTGGCACAGAATACTTTGGCCTAGCCAAATTCTGAAATATTTTTGGCAAAAAAGACAAAGATTTGAGTTATTTTCTAAGTTCCAAATACATTTTGTAAAATGCTGGTATTAACTTCGCCTGAAATTAACCTTAGCTGTTAACTATAGGATAATATAACAGAGAATTTCTGAAATGGGACTAATAGTTCATAAGAATTGCAATGTATTAGTACTGATTAATCTTTGTTTGGGTCTCACTGAGAGATTTTTTTTGGGGGGGGGTTGGTAATGGGGATTGAACTTAGGCACTCAACCACTGAGCCACATCCCCAGCCCTATTTTGTATTTTATTTAGAGACAGGGTCTCACTGAGTTGCTTAGCACCTTGCTTTTGCTGAGGCTGCCTTTGAACTATCAATCCTCCTGCCTCAGCCTCCTGAGCCATTGGGATTACAGGTGTGCACCACTGCACCCAACTAACTCAGAGATTTTTAAACTTATGAAATTAGATTTGGGGCAGAATATTGGCAGATAATTCATCTCGCTCTTTAATGCACTCTTTAGGAGGTAGGGTTGGTAAAAAGCAAACTTGCATGGAAAGGGATTCATAGTTCATCATAAAAAATACTAAAGTGAAATAAGGAAATTTTATATTGAAAATTTCATCTACCAAATTGGTAGAGATTACAAAAATTGATGGACCCTAGTTTGCAAAGGGAGTAAAGATAGTATTTTCTTATATAACTTCTTGCTATAAATTTCATGGAGAGACATTTGATAAAATACAACCAAAGATACCAATAATTTCACTTCTAGAAATTTATCTTTAAAAATTAAAGGCATATTCTAATATGTATGTGTAGGAATTTTCTTTTTTGGGGGAGATTAAGTATTTTTATTGGCTTGGGGGAATTAGAGGGTGAGAGAAGAATGGAGGAACTTTAGGTTACATAGAAGGAAATAAGAGGGGGAGGGGGCAGGGGTATGAAAAATGGAGGAATTTTCATTGAAAAATACATGATTTAATTGCTAAATGCAGTAGAGCTAGCAAAGCCACCATGTTAGAAGCTGATTGCATTAGAAAGTGTGTGTGTGTGTGTGTTTGTGTGTGTGTGTATGTGTGTGTGTACATTTAAAATCCTTTTTCACTTCTGTTTTCTTTTTTTGAGAGAGTTCAAGGGCTCAGCCCTCCAGCATCCCCTCTATATCAGTGTCTTAGGTGATCTCGAACAAGCTAATGGCTTTAAATAGTGTGGTTAAGCTAACTCCCTGTACCTATTTCCAATCTGGACCTCTTTCTTTACTCTGTATTCTTCAAACCAAATCTCAATTTGGATAGAAAATGTCTCAAAATTAACATATTCAAAAATGAACTCCTGAGTTTGCGATCCCATAAAGTATATTTCTTCCAAAATCCATCTCATCTCAACTAACATCAAATCTTTCAAGATACTCAAGTCAAGAGACCATGGAGTCATCTTTGAGTCCACACTATTTTTATGCCCTCCGTCCAATCCACTGACAAATTCTTTCGAACTTCCTTTCACAATAGAGTCTGATCACTTGTCTCTACCTCCATTGTTATCACTGAATCAAGTCAACGCTACAGCTCATCTGAGTTTTTAAAACAGCCTAATCTTCCTGTCCTAACTCTCTCTTCTTAATGTCTATTCTCTAAATAGAAACAGGAGTGATTGTTTTAAAACATAATTCAAAGCACATCACTCTTCTGCTCAATGTCATTCAATCACATCCTAGTTTACCCCAATTAAAAATCAAGTCATCGTAATGGGCTATAATACCCTACTGGATCTGATCTGTCCTCATCATTACAACCACCTTCTATCCTTCTCCCCATTGCTCACCCTAGCAACATTTCCCTCATTTTGGTTTCTTCTGTCCAAAGTCCCCAAAACATCTACCTGGTTCACTTCCACTCCTCCTCTGGATCTTTCTCCAAAAGGCAAAATGGAGGATTTCCTAAATATCCTACAATCACCTTTTACTAAATATCCTCCCTATTCTCCTTGTTTATATTCTTTCATAGCATTTCTTAAAATCTAAGATACTGCTGGGTGTGGTGGTACACACTTGTAATCCCAGTTTAGGAGGCTGAGGCAGGAGGATTGTGAGTTCAAAGCCAGCCTCAGCAACATAGTAAGGCCCTAAACAATGCAACCTGACCATGTTTCTGAATAAAATATTTTAAAAGGGCTGGGGATGTGGCTCAGTGGTTAAGGGTCTCTGGGTTCAATCCCAAGTACCAAAACAAAACAAAACAAAACAAACAAACAAACAAAACTAAGATACATATAATATACTTATTGTTTTATTTATTCTCTGATCCCTGCTCCCCCCCCAGGTGGAACCCCACAACTCCACAACATAAGGATTTATTGTCTGTTTGTATAAATGCTATGTATCCAATGCTCAGAATAATGCCTAGTAGATATTGTAGGTGCTCATAATTAAGAGAATGGTAGATCTGCAGAATTTGTGGTGATTTCTATTTCTGCTTTGTGCATCTATCTTTTAAATAGACTATTTTTGGAGTAATTTTAGGTTCACAGAAAAATTGAGTGAAAAGTCCAGAGAGTTTTCATATGACTCCTTACACTCCAATATACTCAACTAATACTCTCTCATCAATATTCCTACATCAGGGTGGTACATTCATTACAATTGATGAACCTACATTGACACATCATTATCACTTAAAATCCATAATTGACATTAGGGTTCACTGCTCTTTTTTTCTCCTGTACTATAGTTTTATTTATTTTCATTAGAACTTTAGAGTTATACATAGTATAACTGTCATCCTGACAAAAACATACCTGAATGAAAATTGATTTCAGTTCGTAATCCCTCCTTTTTCCCTTCCATCCTGCCTCCCCTGTCCTATCCTTCTTAGGGTTCACTTTTGATATACATTCTGTGGGTTTTTACAAATGTAAAATGACATGCATCCACCATTATATCTTACAGAGCAGTTTTACTCCTCAAGGAGTTTGTTGTGTTAGCCCCGTCACCCCACCTTCTAACTCTTGGAAACCACTATATGTTTTTACTCTTTCCTGGTTGATTTTGAGTTTTGCCAATTATGAGTAAAAGCCGCTGTAAACATTTGTGTGTAAGTTTTCGTGTGGACATAAGTTTTCAACTCATTTGGGTAAATATCAAGGAGTATAGTTGCTGAATTATATAAGAGTAAGTTTCACTTTATAAGAAACTGTGAAACTGTCCTCCAAAGTGACTGTATCATTTCACATTCATATCAGCAATGCAAGAAAGATCCTGTTGCTTCTCAATCTCATCTACTTTTGGTATTGTCGGTGTTGTGGATTTTGGCCATCTAACAGGTATGTGGTGGTCTTATTGTTGTTTTGATCCATGATTTCCTGATGACATAATTTTTAATTTTCATTCACTTATTTGCCATATGTACGTCTTCTTTGTTGTTTTTTTCAGATCTTTTGTCCATTTTAATAAGGTTATTCATTTTCTTATTATTAAATTTTAAGAATTTTTTGCACAGTTTGGATAACAGTCCTTTATCAGACATCTCTTGCAAATATTTTCTCCCAGTCTGAGGCTTGTCTTCCCATTCTCTTGAAATCATGCTTTATTAGGGATAATGTTCCACATTTTTAAATAAATGTCATAGATCATCTGACAAATAGGAATAAAATTATTTCAACTTATAACTGGGTATCCAAAAGTGATGTTTTAGTTAAACCATATAGAGTTTGAGTATACATGAATCAATAAGGCCTGAATCTTTAGAGGTGGATATCTTCTGTGAATACTTCCTTCATAAATAATTGTAGTCATTGCTGAGATTCCTCATTCCATATAGCCCATATCACATCTCAAGTTTATAGGCGCAACAAAAGGATAGGGCCCTATAGAGCAATTGCTCTATTTCTAGACAAAACATCACTCCTGAGCCCTGAATTTTTGTGTGTGGTCTCAGCTTGACCTGACTGCAGTGATTTTGAGTTGTAACTGCCATGACTGCCCCTGGACTTGGTCAGACTTTCCCTCATCCTTTTCCAGCATACTATGAAAAGACAAAGCCATTTGAGTATGGTATGCAGAGCTTTACAGCTGGGCCCTGGAACCAGGAATGTGCCTAACTTCTTGATATTGGCTTGAGATAAACCAGGTGATTCTGGCTGGAATGAGGTCCTTTTTGTCTTGACCACTTTAAAAGCCCCCATATTTCTGATCCACATAACAGGGATCCACTTGGTCTTGCTGCTTCCCAGGACCACACTTCTGACAGTAAGTCCCCTAATAAACTGCACTTTGTACAGTCTGGGGTGTGTCTGCGTCTTTCTTTTATCTTACCACACCTTGGGGTTAGTCTTCACACACTGGGACTGGGCTGCTCTAGAATACTCTCTTTGCCTTGAGTAGAAGGAATCTGTTAGGGTTTAGATAGATCTGTTAATGCTCCTGTTAATGCAGGAATAGTCAGAAATGGAATAATTAGATTATGAGAATTGTAGCCTAATCAGTCCATTCTACTTTGAATGGTAGGAAGATGGGGCATGGCTGGAGGAGGTGAGTTATTGGAGGTGTACCCTAGAACAGTGTGTCTTCCCTGTAACCCCTCCCCATCTCTTTTACTCTCTCTGCTTCCTGACTCCTCCATGAGCTGAGCAGCTTTCCTCCTCTAGGCTTTTCCCCCATGATGTGCTGCCTCACCTTGAGCCCAGAGCAATGGAGTTGGCCATCTATAGACTGAGACTTCTGAAATGATAGACCCCAAATAAACTTTTCTTCCTCTAAGTAGTTCTTGCTGGGTATTTTGGTCACAGTGATGCAAAACTGACAGTGTCCCAAGCAGATGCTCTAAACTGCCTTACCTCTGGATCCATCCTGCTCTGTAGAAAAAACCCTCACTGCCTTGCCAGTAGCCTCTCTGTCCCCAAAGATATAAGCCACCCAGGACCACCTCAGCTCACAGGTGTTCAAGGAACTCTTACTCCCAGAAGCTCCAAAGCTTCCTAACCAACTGTATAAAAGGCCAAAATCCTCCTTAAATGTCTAACACCAATTATTTTTAATCTATAATCTTTCCTTTACCTCTACTAAGACCTGGTAAGAGGGGAATAGATGATTATTTCCCCAGTCTCTGGCTGAGAGACTCTCTCAACCAAACTTTTTCTGCTCCTAATGAAGAAGGAACTCTCCTGATTACTACTGAGCATCCATCATCATGTTTCTTCATCTTCTTTAACTCTTCAGTCTCCATGTCTATAAAATGAAGATGCAATGGTCATTTCAGGGTCAATTTGAAGACTAGAAATGATGCATGTAAAAGCATATTACAAAATCTGACCCACTCAACAAAATTCTTTGTTGCCACTGTCGTTTCCTGTTGTCCCTCCTATCTGCATTCTTCACTTGCCCCTCTGTCCCTTTGTTCGGATTTTCTGGACTCCCATTTCCATGTTGCATCCCAGACCTCTCCCTTGGGAAGGAACACATGAAAGGACAGGTATTCAGTCTGTGTATTTGGTTTGTGTAAGACAAACTGTCTGCATTTCTAATCCCTGTCTGAGGAAAGAAGGACAATAAGTCCTGGCTCTGATGTCTCACCATGTCTGACACTCAGCATGATTGGGACATAAATTTAATCTCTGGGCTGATTTCAATTCTATCTTTGTGACCATTAGAAAATGTTTTACTGTTATAGAATATTAGAGGGGAAAGGAATGAACACTTAGAGAGGTCTCCACCCTCCCTAGCCATGGCAGTTTTCCCTGTGTCCCTCAGTTACACTCCCTGCCCTGTATACTCTACTTGCTCTGGTCTACCACACTACTCTGACTTTTCCAGATGCTTAGGTATAGCTAGGTTGTAGGGATGTAGCTCTGGGTGACTGGACAGAAATAAGCTAGTAGGTAGAAAAGGATGCTACACTTTCACTACCTTCTCTTCATGGCTGCATCTTGTTACTGTAATGTGGCATCCAAGCCCATCCCATGATCATTTTGACAACTGTCATGCCAACCTATTTTAAAATTGTGAAAGAATAGCCGTTTTTAGAAACTATTCTTTTCTTTATCCCCTCCTCACTGCATTTCTAATGTATTCCCTATTTTATGAAAGTTTATAATGAAGGAAAATATTTAGAGATTGGCTACAGGATTTGTCCTCAATCCATACAGTATGAATGTGTTATGGTTTAGATGTGGTGTCTCCGAAAAGCTCACATGTGAGACAATGCAAGGTTTGGGGGAGAAATGATTGGGTTGTATCCTTAACCTAATCCCCAATGGGATTAAGTTGTGGTAACTGGAGATAGGAGGGTGCGACTAGAGGAAATTAATCATTTGGGGTGTGGATTTGGGGTATATATTTTGTACCTGGAGTGTGTAGACTGTTTTTCTGCTTTCTGATCATAATGTGAGCTGCTTCCCTTCCACCACACTCTTCCGCCATAACGCTCTACCTCACCTTGAGCCCCAAGGAATGGAGATGACCTTCTATAGACTAAGACCTCTGAAACTGTGAGTCCTCCAATAAACTTTTCCTCCTTTACAGTTGTTCTGATCAGGTCCTTAGTCACAGTACAGAAAAAGCTGACTAATACAGGATGGAAACAAATCTCTCCAACAGGATCACAGTGTATAGTAGAATGGGCTTAGAGACTCAGCTCTGAAATCACTTGTTCCTGTTTATCTGTACTTAGGCAATAAGCCATAAACCAAGGCTTAGTTTCTTATCTGTACAGGAGGATAATAATGTCAAATTTGTAGGGCTATCAATATTGCAACTGCTTGCAAATAATGACCTCCATAAACCACAAATGCCATCTGTGATTTTAGTTTTATTTAATTATGACTGAATAAATTAAGATAATAGGTGCACTGTTTGGCAGACAAAGCTGAAAATCATCAGTGAAAGGCAACATAGCCTGAAGATGGTTTGGGGGGTCTTCTCAAATGCACTGTCCAATTGAGTGACATACTGCAAAGATGAAGGAATCAAGAGTTCTTAACCAAAATGCAGGAATACTGTTAAATATTGTGACCATTACTAATGAAATGTTTGCAGAGAATAAATATCTTCCAACTGTCAACAAATCAAATATCAGAATGGCAGGAGGTCACCTGGTCTTTGAAAGACAAACTATCATGGATTGGTGGTAATTATATAAGGAAGCCAATTAGAAGATTAACAAACTGAAACTGATCTTAATGCTATCTAAGTTACTATTTTAAAGTTAGAATTTTAAATTCAGAAGTTAGGATCTTGAAAATTCTTTAGCCAGTTCTTCCCTGAGGGCCAGAACTGTGAAGTGATTTGCCCAGACTCACTCAGAAACTTTGAATACTGATTTCTAGATAGTTTCAGGTAATATTTAAACTCTTAGGGTTTGTTGTTGTTGTTGTTGAAAGTTTAAAGTGGTTGTTTGCTCTTACATAATAAGCTAGCAATTATTCAATGTTTATTAAGGGTCGGACATTATAGAAAACGTTTACATTGAACATATATTTCCAAGCAAAGTTGGAATAACTGTTTCCCACTTAAGAGTAGGGGAAACAGGCTCTGAGAGGCCTGCGAAGTGGTTCAGCCACAAAACTGGTATGCAGTAGAGTCATGCTTCAAGTTTAGATGTCTGATTCTGTAGTTGGTGCTCTTTGCATTATTCTGTTTATTCTCTACCTATGCAAAGTTTAGTTATAAACTTTGAAGATACCAGAGTAACTAAGCATCTTGGTATTTCATAAGTAACACTTAGGGTGTTCTGAGGTTAAGAGTTCTTCTGACACATCATTACTCAGCTTGAACTGCAACTCCCAGCAAGATCGATGGGCAGCTTTTCCATCTTGAATTCTTTCCTGAGCTATTGGTTTCTATAGATCTTCAGCAAGTACATTCAAATACTCATCAAGGCTATAGAACAAAGACAGAGCCCTCCCCAGACACATGAATATCCATCATGTGTCTACAAATATTGCTAGAAAAAAATTCAGTTCACAGCCCCGATGGTGGCATGAAGGATGATGCTCCAGGATCGCTGTCGGGAGAGCTAAGCACACACAGCATACAGTGTTACCAAGGCCTACCTACCTGACCTAAGCACAGGGCCCTTACCCTCAACTGTAAAATGAAATCATTCAAATATCCTTTGAAAAGTTATTATAATAAATCATCAACCAAGTATTTATAAGAATATGCCATTCCATTAAAAGATCATACACTGTAGAGGAACCTACATGGGCCATGTCTAAAACACAGTCTCTACTTTCAAGGAGTTGGCAAACTAGGCAATAAAGCAATCGTTACTGGTTATCAAGAGAAAAACAAACAATAGCCCAGTCATTTGAGTGTCTTTCCCCATTAGTTCCGGGTAATAAGCAACACTGGCATATTTGTAATACAGCATTTCTTTTGACCTTTGACCTTTTTTCTTAGGATACATTCCTAATTTAATATATGTCTATATTTTATGAGTTTAAGATATGAATCTGGTTATCTATTGAAGTAATAATAAATCATCCCAAAATTAAGAAGCTTAAAACAAGGACTTTTTTTATTATTTCTCATAGTTCTAGGGGTTGACTAGGCTCAGCTGGGCAGTTCTTTCTCTGGTTCAAGTCAGCTTCTGGCTGACATGTCAGATGGTTAATGTTAGCTGTGGACTGAGACCTCTGCTGGGACTTCTGCCAGAACACCTGTACCTGGTCTACCCAGATGTGTTCTCCGTGTCCTTGTGGCAGGATGCCTGGATTCTAAGAGCAAACACCCCAAGAAACCCAGGCAGAAGCCACATTGCATTTATGACAGATAGCAGAATTCATCATAGTATTACTTTGGCTGTAGTAAAAACTCACTCACACCCAAGAAGAGAGAAAATCATCCTTGCTCTCAACAGGAATGTCAATATCTTATTGGAAGTAGAACAGGATGAATAAAAACATAATCTTCCACAGGACATACGAAGCAGAATCCAAGGCTCATTATAATTTGTTTTCTGTATGAAATTTATTATATGTGCATGTATATGTATACATATATATACATATATTATTAGTGTGTGTGTATATATATATATAGGGTAGAACAAGTTTGAAAATGTGTACACATATATATGTATATATATGCATACATACACATATATACTGGTAAAAAAAAACACAGAAAAAAATTCCTATTATACTAAGAAGTTGGGGTAAAAGAATCAATTAATTGTCTGATTTTGCTACACTGCTTTTCTTTTTCAAAATGCTCGCTCATGCTACCGTATCACCGTTGTGCTCCAGTCTGGTCAAGCTGAATGATTCTGATAGGAGATCAAGGGGCATCAGCTCTTGTGGTGGTTTGGGGACCTCAGGAGCAGATTAAGAGGTTGAGCCTTTGTGCTTGAGGTGACAGAAGACAAGGCAGCCGTTCAAAGGATGAGTCAGTGTGAGGAAGCATTTTGAGAAGACACATCTTGGACTAGGTGGAGTATGGGGACCCTTGTGGGCAAAGGCAATGGCTCAGACTCCGGTGAGAGAGACCAATGATAGAAACATGAAGAAAACCTCTCAAAGATGGGTGGAAGCAAGAGAAAGGCCAAAAGAAGTCAAAGACATTCCACAGAAAGAAGGAATGAGATTTGGAGACTGGGAAAGGTGCACAGGGAGGAGAAGGAGACAAGAACAACTCCAGGGTGGCCAGAAAGGAAAACTGGGAAATTGTATGAATCATTCAGTGACCAAAATGAGGAGATCCAGCAGGGGCATGGAGCAAATATCAAGGGGAAAAAATGAATAATTTCTTTAAAACTTTTTTTCCCACACAGTCCTTTACTAATAGTTTTGAGGAAACAAGCTGAGAGGTATGCTCACTAATCCACATTAATCTTGCTCAAGGCATCAACTCTTCATTTTCAAACTTGCTCTGCCCTTGCCACTCTGGGCTCCACCTCTCAATCGCATTTCCTTGTGCACTCTTCACTGAATCATTTCTACTTGTATTTCATGTCCCGGATTAAAAGTTCCTTGCTTGGGAAGATCTCCCTTGATCCGAGACTAAATTTGATTCTCCAGATATACACAGGGATTGGGCACAGCAGAGTTTCTGCCCAGCTCTGAGCACCCTTGCAGTTAATTTAGGTATTTGTAAAACAATGTCTGTGCCAGTGTTTCTCACTAGAATGTGAGCTCTACTCGGGGAGGCCATGCCCAATGCAGTATGTGCAGCGCTACCCACCATGCCTGGAGCGTATAGGTGCTTGGTAACTGTTACCTGCATGAGGGACCAGCTCTGCTTTCTGGGTTACCTGGGCGAGGCGTTACTAACCCAAACACCTCTGGGGTAGGGAGGTCAGGAATAAGCAGGCACCAAGTGATGATGACTGTGGTAAATCACAGCAGGAGCCCATCCAAGGTATTTAAATTCTCATTAAAAGCAAAATAGCAACAAAACAAAAAGTAACACTATACTGAATAAAACATGTCTTCAACTGTCTACAGCTGACAGGCAATCTTCCAGCTCGGATTCAACCTGTGTTCTCCCAAGCAAGACCACCTCCTCCTAAATTAGGAAACAGTTGATTGATAAATACTCATGGATCTTCCAGAGGGCACTCGGACTTCCCACAATCAACTTCATTGTCACAGATTCAATAAGAACTCTTGAATATTAGTGAAGGATGTTATTCAAGCCCTGTTCCCACATTATCATCTTCTGCTTCTATGACTCTTTTCCATTCCCTGAATATAGGATCTATAAAGAAACATAGGCTGATCACTCATTCCAGTTCACTCATTTTACAGATGAAGAGCCTCAGGCAAATATCCCACTCGACAGGTCGCACAGCCAGCGTGTTATCATTATCTGGAGATAATGGCTATAGAGATCAGAACCCGAACAAACCTAAGAGGGGTCCAGTGCTTTTCCCATATCACCTCTGTCATCTGAAACAAAGCTCAAACTGGCTTTTGGAACTAGAGCATACCATATGCAGAAATAATTTCTATCAAGTATCTATTTTAATATAAAATGCAAATATGCATGTGAATAAACATCCTCACACTTTGCTATTCCTTAATTCTGGGCATGACCTAGATTGAGATCTGAAATTGATCCCTTGTTAATGAGGGACAACTAAAAGCAAAGATTTAATGATAGAAATTGTTTATAATTGGCTATAAATAATGCAGTAATGGAATATTTATTGATCCCAGATTCAGGAACTCAAATGAGTGATGGACTAGGAAATGCCTGCCACTTTCTGAAGTCTTATGCACAAGTGAATCTACCCCATTAACAGAACGTGCTGAAGCACAAAGCCAAAGATGTTTCTTTTCCTAGATTCTCAGGATAGAAAAGATTTAGCATTGTTTTTTTACATTGAGTTAAAATGATGTGACCTTGATTTCTGTTAGTGCCATCAAGATGAGGAAAACAGGGAGGAGTCAAATGGCCTGAAATTTAAGCTCATTTCATGGCCCATCTGGTTCACCAGTCCTGGACTCCTCCTCTGAAGAGCCTCAGAATCCCTGTGCTTTGGCACTCTGTTTGCATTTTAATTTCCTCAGAGTTCTAGAACAGATCAAACCTGTAGCCTTGAGGTTGTTATCCCTCCCCCATGCTTCCCTGGCACAAGTGCCAAATAGAAACCACCTTGCTGCCTCCATTTAATCACAGAATGACAATATTTCAACATAACGGAGGGGCTGTTTGTGCTTTATCTTTTACTGCATTTTTACGGGGAGCAATATATTTTCTTCCTTTCCTCCCCTGATACTATAACAATCTTTCCTAAATTAAATATGTAACAAATTTCTCCTACGACTTTATTCCCAGGCTCTTTTTAAACCATCATTAAATATCTTCATGCTGTTTGACAGTTATTCCTCATCAGTGTGTTACCTTAGAGACTAACTGGTGTAAATGGAGGTTTATAGTATATTTGGGGAGAGAGAGAGAGAGAGAGAGAGAGAGAGAGAGAGAGAGAACAGAGCAGGACCCAAGGGGATGACCAGACCTCTGCATGTTAGGAAGGGCAGATGAGTCTGGCCAGCGTAAGGCAAAGGCCAGAGAAGTGCATGTTGCAAAGCAGAGTGTATACCCTATTCAGCTGTGTGTCCCCAGGACCTAACTCTGTTCCAGGCACAGCAAGTTTCTGTAAAGATATTTGATAGAAAAGAGAGTGAAAGGAAAAGGATATAGGAGAAAGGAAAGAAGAGGAAAATGAAAGAGGAAGGAGGAAGAGGCTGAGGCTGAGATGCTCACTGAGGAAAGAAGACTGGTAGAAAGCTCCACACCAGAAAGAGAGAGAGAGAGCTGGGGAAGTCTTGGATTCATTCGTCGATTTGATCCAGAACAAGATGTGCATCGAGACAGCAAAATCAAGGGCTGCAACTGCAGAAGAGAAGGACATTCTTCAGAGCAGCCCTGAGGCTGGACAACATGCTGTGCACTGCACAGGGACCACAAGGCCAAAACCCCAACCAGTGCAGGAAGCATCAGGACAGGCAGGAAGTAGACTTACTCAATGCAGGCTGAGCCACACACCACAGGGTGGTCACTGGATTGCGTGAAATATTTACCATGGTGGCCTGGGACCAACAGCCATAATGTCCCAGAGGAAATGTGGATGAAGAAGGGAAAGGAGGAGGAGGAGGGGGAAGGGGAGAAACACGCTTAACATTTCTAATAGTTGTAATTATCTCAATTTATTGATCACATCACTGAGCTTCTCTGAAAGACAGGGAGGCAAACTTGGCTTAGATGCTGGCTACAGTCACAGCTTTAGTCTGCAACCATTCTCTGACACACAGTCTCTGGTGTTGAGCTAGAACTGGCAAGACTTGTAAGTGGCTCATACATGTGACTTCAACAGATATGTGGACCTCACCCAATCCAATGTTTAAAAAAGTACCTGGGCACTTGAACTATATTCAAGCCTTTAAGGTAACAAAATTATATACAATAGTGATGTTTTTGCACCTTTTAAATTTGGTGTGGATCCAGACATATTGATGCTTATGAAATTAATTATAGAAGAGGGGAATATTTTGATTAATTTTAAGTGAATAAGTTAGTTCAGCCAATATTTCTTGGCAATCATGCACATTACTGCCCACAGGGTTATTTCCTGTGTTAGACTCCCAACAGGATCTGGTAATGTATATTGTAAAGGATGATGGTCTGTTTACAATAGAACAAACCTTTACCAATGAAGTTTTGGCACTAACTTCATGAAGTTTAAATCTTAGCTATGTGAAGTATCCAGGAAGAAGCTTGGAATGGAGAAAATACCTTATTTGAAGTCAAGAGACCTGGTTCTACTCCTGGATTCCTTACTAACTGGGAATATCATCCTGGAAAATTCCTGAATCTGCCCAGACCTTAGTTTCCTTATCTCTGAAATGAAAGAACTGGACCAGAAAATTTCCAAGAACTCTTCCAACTCCAGCATCCTTAGATCCAAACACAAAATAAGGAGCACAAACCCACAACTAAAATCATGAGTGGCATGAAAAAGACAGGATCATCTCTCAAGGTCTTCACTTCTCCACCTTGTGATTCATAGCATCAACCAAGATCATGGTGGTAACCACTGGTTCTCACAACCACATAACGCCGAGTTCAGATAGACAGCCTTTGACACCTGGAAATGGTGGAGTAGGATGGTCACACATGCCCTCAGGAGTCCAGGATCACCCTTGCCTTCATGCATCCTGACTGCCTCAACTAATCGTATTCATTGGGAATTACAAAGTAAAAGGATAAAGACAACATGAGACGCAGAAAGCAGGAGAGACCATGGCCAAACCCTTTTCTGGGGATGAGGGAGGATTGTTTGACTTACGACTTTTTGTTCTTAGATCTTTTCAGATGCACAGAAGAATTGCAAACTAGTAGAGTTGCCTTAGACCCTTCACCCAGGTTCCCCTAAGGGTAGCATCTTGAGTAACTGAGACAATTTTCAAAAACAAGAAATTAGCATTGGATAAAAAACCATGTACTAAGCTACAGACTTTATTCCAATTCCAGGTTTTCCATTAATGTCCTTCTTCTGTTCCAAGAACCAATCCCCACAGCCTGGTTTTAATTTTGGAAATATCAAACTGTCTTTCCATGTAGCAGAGCAGCTGGAGTTCTTCGGTCGTGTGGTCCCCTAAGCGTTAAGTTCCATGGCAGTCGAGACCTTGTCAGTCTTCTCTGTCACTCTAAGCTTAGGACCTATACTAAGAACACTGAGGCTCATATGTGCTGAATGAAGGAATGTAGGACTATGTGATCAGTTTGAAGACCTTACCTTCATTTTTCCAGAAAAACAAAAACAAAAACAATATGACCAGTCAAAGGAATTCCTCTAAATATTTATTGCCCCTTAATTTCTAAATTCTCTTGGTTGCTTCAAAATTTCCACATCACTTAGACTAGAATTACACTTGAACTATGAGGAATGCTGGAGACAAGATCACAATCTCACTTCCACCCATTGCCTTGACCATGAAGTCAAGCTGAATGCCCTCATCTGCATTCCATTAGGGGTAGGTTGCAGCCATACTTCTTACACTTCTTACCAGTATTAACTACACAGCAGGCTAGAGGGAACTTCCAGGTGACAGAGGTTTCTCATCTGATTATACAAAGTATCTAACAGTACTCAGTGAGACTTACTGAATAAATAAATGGGTGGTAATTTCTCTTCAGTACTTCAAATTCTTTGACATGGCTGAGGCTAATCATTGACTATTGGTTGTTAACAATAATATGAATTTTTTTTTTCCTGAGAGAAAACTGAATTCCTGGCAAAAGTTCTCCCTCAAAGAGGAGTTTACTCTATGTCCAACTAACAGATCTCTGACCTTACAGTTATCTGTTAGCAAATTTCTAACTTATAACAAGTACCTTTCGGTTCTTCACATGTTCAAGTACTTAAAACACTGCCACACTCTATAAGCTACTCAATAAAACACTGTCCTCAGTATAATCAGAAAAGAGCAGAGACTATGAAAGCCACTCACCGCCATGTTTCCAGTGCTTTATGGCTACTTCCTCAGACCATCATTCACCCTGGCACAGAGCAGCTCATGCAGACCCACATCCTTCTCTGTGGCAGGGCCAGCTGCCCTCCTGGCTTCATCCTACTGGGAGGCAGGGCCTCATGGTGGGAGTAAAGATGTTTATGGAGTCTTCCATCAGCTGGTGCTTAGGACAAGCTCTGAATACAAAGATAATCACTTGTGGGTACATGTGTATTAACACTGTCAGCAAACCTGCCTCTAAGCAAAAAAAAATACACTCAACTGAAAAACACATCATCACAGAGAAACAGAGCTGAAACAGAAAACACGGTTCCTAGAGAGGGAAAGTGACTCACCCAAGACCACACTTTGAAAGTCCCTGTTGGCAGTCTCTATTTCAGAATGAAAATCCTTGCATTGATTTTTCCAAATCACTACTTCGAAACTGGATTCTAAAGGTAACAGCAGCAGGTGTAGCAAATAAGGCTATGTTGTTTCCTCACTTGAAACATTTTGATGGATTCTGATGTGCTCAGGGGCTGATTTACAAGCCCTGGGATGCTCTCATCCTTGCCTGCAGGCCAGCCTCCTCTCTCCCCATCCCCTCTGTACTACGCAGGCTCCTATCACACTATCTGTCTGTAGTTGATCTGTGATGTCTGGTCCACGTCTCTTTGCCCCCTGTTTCCTCTCCTGAAATCAATATCACCTCCGGTCAGATCCCTTTTTCTTTGGTCCTGTTGGGCTCTACATTTCCCTGCATTATACTGCTAAGCCCAGGAAAGAATCTGGCGGTCTTCCTCACAAAATAAGGAACTTGGGAACAGCAGTCATATCTCTGTGTTTCATTGCTTTATTTCCAGGTCCACGTGCAGTGCCTAACACATAAGTAGTAAGCAAATAATGTTTTCAATGAATGAATACCCTGAAGAACGAAATCAGCATTCCTGTTATCTGTATGTAATTACTACACAGTCCATGAATATCATTTTCCCCTTAGGAACGTAACACTTTATAATTCTAAAACCAAACCTTATGAAATTTTATAAGGGTTGGTTTGCTATAAATAGAAAATCAGTTATTATCATTATAATTATATTCAAGCATCATGCTATATCTATCCCCTTTAATCAATTAGGTTACCAAAATGTAATATCCACCCACTCTGTTCCCTGCAAAATGATGTTTGGAAGGCAATTTCAACAATCTGGGTCCTCAGAGACCTGCTCTAATTTTGGATTTGAAGTCATCTTCACAGTTTTTAAAGGAGAGAACTTTCCCTTCTTAGCACCTGTTTACCAGGTGTCTGAATACTGGACATTGTGCCTCTTGATCCCACACCCCTTACTAACCCCCAGGAAATAAGTCTTTATTGACCCTTCTATAACTTCTTTGTGCTGTAAAATCTCCCCTAAAAGTATGTTTTATAGCACACTGACATTTGATACATATAAAAGAGCTAAACTTTCATTCTTTGCATATTCCAGTGTTTTTTTCTTAGAGAACCATGTGACAATAAAGCTGTCTTTCTGCAAGTATTTACATCTCCTGCTTTCTGCATGTGCATAGAGGATTGAAATGGGATCCCTGCCAAAATAAGTCTTAATTGATTTTTTCAGGTGTTTCCTGCTGCCATAGCAACCATAATCAAATATCTTTTCATGAATAGCCTTGTCAACTGCAATATAACATTTTCACTGAATACCGTCTCCAGTTCTGTTTCTGCAAAGCTCTCTGGTGCTTTCTCTTTTTTGACCTAACATTTCCTTCAGGCCCCTAGGCCTCATGAAAATAAAATACTTAAATACTGTGCATGACTTTTTAAAAATAACCTGTTATGATTTTCATCTGTAACACCACACACACACACACACACACACGCACAGATAAAAATAGATTATGCTTTCACAGATAATAGATATTTTATTATCAGTCTGATTTATCAGATGCATAGAATCTCCTTCCAATCACCTTTAACAAGGTTGCTTCATTTTATTTTTCTTTTTCTCTCCCCAGAAAAATCATTATTCATCTTAAGAGAGAACATCCTGTCAAGTGTTGCAGTTCAACAAAATAAGGAAAACATCTCTGCCAAAATGCAGCAAATGTGATTACACAAGGCCAAGGAGAAGCCCATAATTAGATCATCACCATGGAAACAACCTAATTACATGGGTAAAGCAGTGAAAGCTGAGTTGCAGATCTGAATATGCTAATACCATTGTCTATGTTATAATATGCCTGCTACTTAGCTTCTCCCAAGTATAAAACACAAACCATATAGATAAATCTCCACTCAGTTAAGTAAATGGAAATCTGTGCAGTTATGTGAATGGAGTTCAGGGATATTCACTCTCTTTATTATAAGCACATACCTGTACCCCGAAATGAAAAAGAATGTTTCATTGTACATATTAATAATAAACGTACATTAACATGTAAATAGTTGGATGGCCTTAAGCATGCATTCTGAAATTTCATACAGTAAAAAAATTATTTATAAGAACAACTGAAGATGGGGCAAGGCCATTTAATTTTTCCAACCAAATATTCTTTATTTATACTAGGGAATAATTTTATATGCCCTCCTTTAGTTATTTTGAGGCCTGTTGTTTTTTAAAGTGTTATTTGATCTATGATGGCTAAAATGTGAATGTTCATTTATTGTTCAGGCTATAGTCAAAGACATATGTCACACCCAGAGGGGCAGCAGAGGGGCTACCCAAACAATTTTATTAATATAGGGTGCGTTTGCTTCATAAATTATCAACTCTAAACTGTTCCTAATTGCCTTTTAAGGCCATCTGCAAATGATTTGGGGTTTGAAATTCTTAAAGCTATCTTCCTTTCTCTGTCCTTGCTTTTCTTAACTGTGCCATTTGGAAAGTTTCTTCTCCAGCAGTCCCAGAGGTCAGCTAGTCCCCAACTCCCCACCCGCATATCTCCCAGCAATAGCATATCTTCCAGAGTTACTGGTGGCAAGAGATGAGAGATTCCTGAAGCTTCTCTGTCCCCACCTCTTACAACCACACCTTTTGCCTCATGATCAGGTCAAAGGAAGAGCCCCAGAGCACAGAGCTAAGGATAAAGGTGTGAAGAAACTTCCGTTCTGACTGATCTGCATTTATCATGCCATCTGTGCCTGTGACTTAGCAATGCCTGTCTCCTATTTTTATTCCCTTCTCTACAACCACAGGAACTGGTCTCCTATGGAGAGGAAGAAGATGGGAGAAGAATAGAAGGAATGGTAGTCCTTTGGGGGATGAGGACACAAACTTATTCTGGAGCAATCTTCTGCATGCTTCCCTTAGCATCTTTGCCCAGAGCACCTCCACACCACACACATACACACACACTTGCACACACACTTGCACACACACGCATGCAGCCTGAAAATGAAGTAGAAGGTATACAAATTCATTGGAAGCTCCCTAAATAACTAAGTCTCTCTTAAAAAGAAGTTGTAGCATGAACAGGGAACTAGCCGGAAACAACAGAGCTCATCAACATGACTGTAGGATCTGAAGGAGGATGGGAGCTTGATGGAGGGGAAACGACTGGGCTGCTGGTCTGACCTTGGTTCTGCCTTTAGATTGTCATGTTCCCTTTTTGCCCTCAGCTATCCCTTTCCACAAGGCAACAGCATGGGGTTGGGCAATGCTTGAGTCTTCTATGAGTCTGACACTGGGGTTCCATGACTATAGCACAATCTAGGTCAATCTCTGCTTCCTGTCCTCCCTCCAAGCCCACCTGGGAGGTCTCAGGTCCAGGTGCCCAGTTCACTCAGTCTCCTCCTCACTTGGCCATCCAGCCACCCAATGTGGATCACACCCACACACACCCACATGCACACCACACACACACACACACACACACACACACACATACACACACACATACACACACGAGCGCGATAAAGGAGCCTGTGATGGTAACAAGACCACTCAATTTGGTCTTAAGCAGGTGACATAACCTCTTTAGGCCTTCATTTCCTTTTCTTTTGAATGGAGGCAGCAGATAACATTTCTGAAAGAGGCAGGGAGCCAGGGGACCTCTGTGTCCCTTCCAGGTGTTCTGTAGCCATCCAAGGGGAAAGCCAGTTTTCTTTATGTGCTTCTCTCAGCAGTTCTATCCCATACTCAAAACCTTCAGTCGCTTCTTATGTTCATACGTTCCAAATACAAAGGCCACTGCTTACTTCAGAACACCTTGAATCCTGTGGCGGTGTTCTTGCCTAATCTTGTTCACCCTGATACTTCTTTCCAGCTGTCAGTCATTCCCAGCTCACCAGTCTGGCCAGGTTGTTCCACAGTTCCACACATCCTCAATCCCAATACTTTTTTTCCCTTTCCAACACTGCATCTCTATTCGTGAACCTGACGCATGATAGGCACTCAGTGAGGGTTTGCCACTGGACTGTGGAACCATTCCTTCTCCCACTACCCAACTCCCATCCCAGTTTTCAAAGAACAAATTCAGCCTTACCCCTTTTGCAGGACTTGCCCTGATCCCTCTGCATGGTGGGATGAAGTTTTCCTCTAATCCACAGAATCTGTGACATAACACACCATCCAGGACCTACAATCATGATCTCCTAATCACTGTTGAAAGTATGTGAAAAATTACTACCCGTTGCCAAGTAAATGTTTTAAAGAAGAATGGCAGGTCTTGACTTCATGATTACTATTCCACCTAGAGACACACTGATCCTTGATTAATACTTAGGGAAATAATAGGTTGATAAGCTGGGAGGTGCCCAAGTACATTTTCTCCCCTTGGATGAATATCACCCAATCATACAGTCTCTGGTGAAAAACTCCTATTTCAAGAAGAAATTTCAGCTCAAGGTGACCTTGTCTCTACACTGCCAGGTAGAATTTATGTCTATTGGCCCTCATCACATTTCTTAATATATCTATCTCCCCACCTAAACAGTGAATTATTCTCCTTAAGGAAAAAAATCAAATTTCTCTTTCATTGTAATCTCATGCCCACTAACATTCCCATAACACAATAAATAAATGTTCAATAATATTGATGAATGCGTGGAATGAATGCACATGCCCTTTAGAGAAAGAGTGAATTTTTGCCTTTCTCTCTCTCAGTCTATCAAATGCAAAACCAATTTTTAACAATTTGATATAAAGAATGACACTTATTCTTGGCATCCAGTTAGTCTACAAGTTCATGATCTAAGTCATAGGATCAGGTAATAGAATTATCTATAGGTTCACTGTATTTATGCCAAATCTCTCCTACCACATTTAGTAGTCCTGGGTTGGCTTTGTATTGATACTATATTCTGTGGCTTTTGAAATCCACATTAGAGAATCATTAAGTATTTAAAAACCAACATTAAGAAATTAAGGTAGTTACTATATTTAGAAAGTATAAAAGAACTTATTGCAATAACTTCTCCTGGGGTGATCCATAGATTGCTATGAGACAAATTGCTTCTTTTAAAACCACATCCATATCTCTCGTCACCAACACCTACTTGGAACTTGGTTTATTAAGTTATTAATTACACTCTCCCTTGACCACATGTTATTGCAGAGCAGGGCCAGTTTTAGATAACTCTGTTCTCTGCACCACCTAATACAATAATTTCCATGGGTCGGGGGCTCAGTAAGCCGCTATTATGTGAATCTATTAATGACTGTATTCCATGTTTCTGATGAATATTAAATCCGAGCGACATGAGAGACATTACTCTCATCACAACACCAGTAATGACTGTCCTTATCCTAAGTGACTAGCAAGTCTTACATAATGATTTTGGAGAATTACCACACTACTCTCATTTCTTCTCTTAAAGTCGTCCACCAGACACCTAGTAGCCAATTTGGCAGACCACTTGTAGCAAGCACATGGGACCGCAAGTTACAATTTCAAATACACAAGTCTGTCCCTTTCTTTTCCTACCTTTACTTTTCCTTTATCTAATTCTTCCTACTCATTGCAATCTAATATTGTCTTTCTGTATAATAGACTTCCTTGTAAGATGTCAAATTATTTTCCAACCAAATAGGTTTCCATGGACATAAACATTCACATCGATGTAATAATTTATAAAGGGTAAACATCAAATCTGAGATTTTCTTGATTAAAATTTTTTTGATTAAGTATCCTTCTCATAGTTGATATGGAGAAACTTCTTTCAGTCATCATTACTGAATCATCATTTCAATCACCCTATAGGTTATTTATAATTTGGCTCAGACTTAGGAGGTAAGGTTTTTTCCATGTAAGTATCTGTTCTTCTTCCTGTGTACCTCCAACTTGGTTAGTGGATTGATGAGAAAGAGTGAGAAGATGAATAATTGTCTTTAAGATTATCTTTGTACTTGATGTATATAGCATCTACCAGGGGACAGCATTATACTAGGAACTGATCATCCGTTCACCCTCACAGCCACCCAAAGAGATGGGCTACTATTGTTATCATACTGTATAAGGAAACTGAGACTCCCAGATGTGACCCACCCAAGATGGCACCATGAGTACATGACAGAACCAGAATTGAAACCCAGGCCCAATGGCTCCGGAGTTATGCTCCTAACCACTTTGCTACCAACCTCAACCACCTTGCCTTAAGTCCTTAAGGGTGTCACTGTAAGGTGTCAATGAAAGATTAGCTTCCAGTATTATTCAGAAGCAATTACAAACAATAGGGGGGAAAGGGCCCTGCAGGTTAAAAACAATTCCCCTCACAACCTACTTTTCTTCCCCAAGATGACATTTCCTAGCCGCTTCCTCTCTCTGCCAAAACATTAATGGATGGTGTTTTAATATAAACTTTTGGATTCTTAAGAAATCCAAATGTCATATAAATGAAAGAGATTCAGCAAAGGAGGGATTGTCTTTTGCTCTCAGTAGCAAAATGATTCTTGCCTCCTGCTATCATAATTCATTGTTGCTTTAGTCAATACTGCCTGGGGCAGGCCTGAGCTTTATTCTCCATCTCCATGTTTGAGCCCTGAAATGAGGTTATTGATTTATGATCAGGGTGACTCCTGGATGACTCCCAGATGTTATGATACACTTAATATAGGGGCTGGAGGAAAAGCACCTGCTGCCCTTCAAGTCAGGGTGTATATCTTGTTCATTGTTTGTCACTCCAGCATCTAGCACATAATAATCACTCAATAAATTTATGCTGGATGAGTGACTGGATTTATATATTACTCTTTGAGTATAAATTTTAAGTTTATAATGAATAAAGACTCTCTCCCACCTTGTGTAGGGTTAAGCCTGAATAATATAGCTACATCTAGTAAATGAACTACTTACAGTTTTAAGGGAAATTGTAAGAAAGGCTTGTGTTGCTGAAGTCGTATGCTAGGACACACACAAAAATAAAAGGTCTGCAAATTACAAAAGTTTATTTTAAATCTCGTGACTCCTACCTCAAAAGGAGCCAACTTCTTCAAGATTCATTAAGTAGAAATTGTGCTCCTTTTTTTTTTTTTTTTTCACTTTCTCGGAGTAACATTAAAGAAAATAAAGTTTTCTTATGCTCTCTATTTTAAACTTTAATCTCCTTAAATATAGTGACTCCCAGGTCTTAGAAAAATAAAAGATTCATTATAAAATTTCTGTTCTTTTGTTTAACTGTAAAAGGTCTATGTGATCCACGCAGAGGAGGTTTCATGATAATAAATGTGAATCTTTGTAAGCAAAGAGTCCTGGTAAGAACCTGGAACGAAAACACAGATATTTGTGGGGTTTGGCTTTAGAAGAAACTACTGTCCACTAAAGTGTTTATATGTGTCTGGTGATGTGCATGGTGGATGAGGAATCTCCTAAATATTTCCAAGTTCTATTCCCAAGTGGAGATCAGATCTGTACAGAAATATGTAGCAGGGTGAAAGTGGCAGGGAGACCCAGGAAACAAAGTGCCAGGAGGACTCCAGAATTCCTGAGAGGAAGCGTTCTCATGAGGAAGGAGATAAGGCTGCCTCTGCATCAGGGCTGCGGGTTGGGAGCAGGAGAGCATGCCGGGACCCCAGTGTATTCTCCTGCGGCTGCAGCACTCCATTCCCACCATGCCCTGCACAGGATCTCCACTGTTCTCCCCAACACCATGGAGGGATCTGTTCAATAAAGAGTGACAGCAAAGCCCTGAGCTGTTCCCTTCCCACTTCCCAGGATCTTCAACTTGTGGGCCATGAGCACAGAGGGCTTTGGGTCAGGCTGCTGGACATGGATACTCTTCAGAGGGTGGAAGCCAGTAGGAGAGCAGCAGGGAGTGGTGAGGTGAATGCTCAGCTCTGTGAGGGCACACAAGTCACCAAGTGGGGCCCACAGGAACACCTGGATGGAGTTTGCTGGGATTGGCATGCCTGGGTAAATGCCCAGAGTGATTAGCCAACAAAATGTGCTTTTATCCACAACAACGTACAGGTTTAACGCCAAATGTGAAATCGGTTGTTCTTACGTATTGGAGAAATCTGAAAACATTCAACTTATATTCTCTGAAATAAAATAGAAATCAAATTATAAATGACTGTATAGCCTCATCTGGTGTCATGCTTAATGATTTCATAAATCAGTTTACTATTTCTTCTTTTTTTTTTTCAATTATCTTTTTCTTGAACTCTCTTGGTAAGAAAAACAGCAGGCATTATTTCTTTCCAACAGATGAGGAAACTGAGGTTCAGAGAGGTCAAAATATTTGACCTTGACCATATAGCTCATATAACTAGTAGCAGAGTTTTACAAATCAAGAATCTTTGCTTGTTACACCATTGCCTATCCACAATGCACAGTCAGTTGTTCTGAAGTTTGTGAGAGCTGATAAACCATGATGCAAAGTCAGGGGACTAGTTGGGGCAAAGTCAAGTCTGCTATTCCAACAAAAGTGCAGAGCTAAACTCTTCCTGGCACCACACACGTTACTCTCGAATGCAGATTGATAGTGACTCCCAGTCTTCTTTTCTTCCCTTCTTTTCTCCTTTTCCCATTTCTCCTTCACCTCCTCTCTCCCAATAGGCCCCAGGAATTCCTTGGAGTGTTTGATGCTGGGAGCAAGGTGGTTGGTTGGAGGAAGATGGGAAGAGAGCAGAGTGGGGTGACCGAGCTTCCCCTCCTCCTTTCTTCATTCTCTGCTCTAAAAACATTCTTGGAGTCATTCATTTTTAAAGATCTTATTTAGATAAAATGTGTAAACACAATTAACCAAATGCAATAATATGCTTATTGGATAAATAAATCCATAGCAATTTTTCAGTTTTGTTTTGTTTCTTTTTTTAATAATGCAAACTATCTGCTGGCTAGCCAGAAAAAAAAAAAAAAAAAAAAGACCTAGGAGCTATGAGACTCCATAAACTTCAGTATACAGTGGCGTGGTGGGATTTTCTTTTCCTTCTTCCCCCTTTTCAGAGCCAATTGCCCCTTCCCACCTTTACTCTATTTTCCTGTGGATGCCACGGTCCACCAAAACTCAGGCCCAGCGGGGAGCCAGGCAAGGATAGGGCTACCAGGCCCCAGCCCAGGGCAGCCCTTGCAATCCTGGTCTGCATCAGTGCACTCTTCAGGGCTAGAAGAGACCATCCAGGGAAATGCCTTTGAGCTGAAGTTTCTATCTTAGAAAGAAAAATAAGAGAAAATGAAGGTCACCAGGGGCAGGTAGGTTGACAAAAAAAAAAAAAAGCTTGGCTCCTCACTACTGCAGTGAGAGGTTTATACTGGGGTCAAGAAGAGAGTCTTAGTTTCTGAACAAAAGAAAATGTTGTCCCCATTCCAGCATTCCCTGGTCAAACAAAGGCTGCCGGCCTGTGCCTCCCACGGTGCACGTGATCACACCCACCCTATAAGGAGGTCAGAGGTGTGGGTTGCATAATCCCAATTAAAGAGTCTGGGCAAGCACCATGAGCTCTGGAGAGTGAATCAGAGGCAGCCCTCACCACAGCTATTCAACAAATTCTATTCCTTGGAGATTTATGGAAGGCCTGCTACCAGCAAGTTGCTGTGCCATGAATTAAAGTTTTAAAGGAATTCTCACAACCTGTATTACCTGTACAGGTAGAGTGACTCTTGGTGCCATATAATGAGCTAAGGCCTAAGAGGTTGCATGAGGTAGAGGAATCTCTGCCCTTGTGAGAAGGGTTCAGCTGGTCTACTAGGGGCCTATGTATGAGCTGGGCAAATTTCAACCACTTAGGCCCCGGTTCTTCATCTATAAAGAGAAAGAGGATCAACCAGATGATCTCTGTTAAAGGCTCTATAGATAGTCCCCCCTTATACATGAGGGAATCATTCCAAGACCCCCCAGTAGATGCCTGAAGCCACAGAAAACACCACAACCTTTTAAAAACATTTTTTCCATCTTATCTAAGCACTCATTATACACTGTGGTCATAACTTCCACAGTTGGTGGTACTACAGAAAACTAGCACAAATCTAATTTTCCTTCTTCCCAGTTTCATGCGTAGAAGATTGGATCTTACCATAGGTCAAGCTGGGCATTGCAGTGTGTTCCTGTAGTCCCAGCTACTCAGGAGGCTGAGGCAGAAAAATAGCTTGAGCCCAGCCCGCCAAAAGAATATGAAGCCTCATCTCTTAAAACAAAAACTAAAAATTGTTATGGCTTAGATGTGAGGTGTCCCCCAAAAGCTCATGTGTAAGACAATGCAAGAGGGTTTAAAGGAGAAATGATTGAGTTATGAGAACCTTAACCCAAAGAATACCCTGATGGGGATTAACTGAGTGGTAACTGAAGGCTGGTAGGGCATGGCTGGAGGAGGTGGGCATTGGGGCAGCTTGGTTTGGAGGTACATATTTTGTATCTGGCAATACAAAATATCTCTCTGCTTACTGACCATCATGTGAGCTGCTTCCCTCTGCCACACTCTTCCACCATGATGTTCAGCCTCACCTTAAGCCCTGACGAATGGAGCAGGCTGTCTGTGGACTGAGACCTCTGAGCCCCGTAATAAACTTTTCCTCCTCTATGATTATTCTGGTCAGGTCTTATAGTCACAGCAGTGAAAAAGCTGACTAAAACAAAAATAAATAGCATTTACCAACCTTGGCTTTCAAATTTTTCTTCTCTTACAAAGCAGAGAATTTTCTCTCTTTCAGTATGAGGAAGCACTTTACAGATCCTCCTTGGCGTATCCATATTGCACATCTCTATCTTTGTGCTTTGGGGCTTTTATTAAGTAAAATAAGGGTTATTTGAACACAAGCTCTGTAGTATCTTGCCTGTCAATCTGATAATTTAGATGGCTTCCAAACAAATACTAGGCAAATAGTGTATACAGCATGGACACACTGCACAAATGGGTGATTTGTGTGATTTGTGATTTGTGTCCTGGGCAGGATGAAGCAGGATGGTGTGAGATTTCAACAATTATTCATGAATTTTTTTATTTAACATTTTCAGATCACAGTTGACTGTGGGTAACGAAATTATGGTAAGCAAAACCTCAGAAACGGGGTTGAGGGAACTCTTGTCATTTGTTTTTCTCCTTTGCAGCTAATATTTGTTGACTACCTATTATATAAAATGGGTACTCACTTATGTATAAGGATATTTCTAACGTTCTACGATTTGTAAGGATCCGCTCCTGTTAGAACAAAATATCACACAAATTTTACAAGGGAATTTATTCACACAGAAGTAATAAGGAAAAACTGAGCAGTATTTTCTTTTTGTCCCTCAATTGGCATTTTTTTAGTCACAATTTTTTTTCTTATATGGTTCCTTACTTTTAGTTTTACAGGTAATATGGAGACTAAGCTAGAGCATCAAGATTTGCAGTCATTTTTTCTTGTATTTATTTGAGTTTTTAATGTAAAAAATAATTGGGGAAAAAGACAAATTCTAGTCCCTCCTAGGAGTGCCACAGAAGGTTATACAAGCTTTCCAAAAGTATGTATTTCTCTATTACTATGCATGTCTGTTGCAGTTTGCATTTATAAATTATTTTATAATTATTTAGTCAACTCTGGTGATAACCTTCTAAATTAAAACTCAGCCTCAGTAATGGATGTTTTGACCCCACTTGCCAAGTCCATGAGCAGGAAATGAGTGAAGACCTCTGGTTGGGAAAGAACCTTTCTTTGTGTTTCTAGCAAGTAAACTGTCATCACATTTAATTGAGATTTGAGAAATGGGTAGCAAAACAGCAGTGAATGATGGCATTTGCAAATTAGTTGAAGCCAAGTGAATTTTTGCCTGGAGTGTTCAGACTGAAAAAATAAATATAAGGAAAATCAATGTTAGCCAAGAGAATCTTTCTTGTTTCCCCACTGATTTTTCCATAAAGTAAAATGACATATTTGATTCAGCTTGGAAATGTCTTTTTTTTTTTTTTTTGACCCTTTACAAAAACGTGTCAAATTTCAGATGAGATGTTGTGGGAAAACAATCTTTGAACTTACTGTATTGATCAAAGTAATGGTTCAACCTGTATCTTCCCCAACCCAGTCCTTAATGCAGACTTTCCTTTTCCAGGGAATTATTTCAGATGTTTCTAAAGGGAGAAAAAGCTTTCAATTTTCCTTACTTTCAAATGTGATATGAACAAAATCATCAAGACCTATTTCGGTCAGCACTCACACTCAAGACGAATGAGTCTACCCTGAACTCTCAGCACATTTCTGTTGAGTCTTTATAAAATTTAAATATGGGAGGTCTGTGCAAAAGTCAAAAGTGGCTAAAGAATGTTACATAACAGAAGCTTTATTCTAAGCAAAACTCATCTTTCATATACATATCTAACCATCTGAGGTATGGACCCATCCTTTCTATTCCAATCATATCTTGTTTAATTTAGATTTTTCAAGAAGTTACCATATGGTAACATTAATCTCTTTTTTGAGAAAGCATTTCATGTTTTCCAGAAAATACAATATGATCTGTTTTGGTACAACAGTCAGCCAAACTCCATTTCTATATAAAAACATGAAGAACCTATTTCTCCTTTTACATTTACACATGTATAAAAAATGTACACATATAGCATAAGCAAGGGTTAATATTTTCTCTAATCATTCTGTAGCTCAGTAAATTATAGTAAATATTAAGCTTCAACAAGATCATGGTATTTTTTCTATGCATAATAATAATGAGAAGTAAAAGAGAAGATAATCTTGTCAGAAATGACAATTGATCTTTCGGTATTTTTTTCTTTATTTTCTTGCTTTCTTTCAGGTCTGTGACTAGATTCTAGAAAGGGCTACATAGATAGTTTCATGACCAAAATGTCCACTCTGGTTCTATATAACTTTTTCCAGTTTTTCATCAGATATATATATCTTTATAAAATCAAAGTATATTTCATTTAAAATTAGAATTATTTCCAAAACTAAAATAAAAGGCCTTGGAATGTTCCATGCAATTTTTGGCATGGAGCTTGGAGAAACACTCCTAAACTGTGTGCCATGTTTAGTATGGAGAATGGTCATTTCCACTACCTTTAACAAAAATGAGGGAAAAATAGGGTTTCAGGTAAAAAAGAGAAACAGAAGACTTATTTCTATAGCTCAAAAGTAGTTTTTATCTTCCAAAAATACTTCAAAAATGTTCCAGGCTATAAATTAATGTAATTCTAACCTACCCCCACGGAAGGAAAAGTAAGTAAAAGAGAAAGAAATCATAAAAATCTCCATGTGCTGTTTTCTTACTTCAAGTATTACCTCAGTTGTTTTCAATTCCTGCATGATTTCCCAGCACTTCTGCACTGCTCTTACCCTTATTCTTCTCTAATATGTTTCACATTGATTTTTTTTTCTATTCTCTGCTGACTGTACAGTCTGAAAACGCTTTGACCTTAAAGTCAAGGTCAAGTTTGCATTCCTGGAGTAAACAAGAAAGAAAGATGAATAAGAGAATCTGAAAGAAAACCATCTGACAAAAAGAAAAAGAAAAAAAAAGAGAAAACTATGGGGCAAAATACATCTCCTATTAAAAAAAAAAAAAGGAGAAAACAGTGTCTCACTTCTGAGGTTTCTTTTTCTTCTAAATTTGGTACTCAAGGTGAGGAATATTAATATAAGCTGCCTGTGAAAGGAGTGAAAATTTTTTTCAAGTACTATTTGTGTAGGAGCTAGTCTGGCATTAAAAATTCCTATCACTATGTAAAATAATAGAACTGAGAGAATGAAATTTCTAACCATACTATTATGCTCAGATACTATGCTGGGAAAACAAGAGCTACCCAATACGGTTCCAAGAAAGTTAAAACAAATTACTGCTTGAGATTTTTGTTGAAAAGCCACACATTTAAATAATCTTCTAGAATTCTTGCAGATTTTATGAAAACTTCATCTGTCTCAAGACTTAGCTATAGTAACCTTGACAGTTAACTATTTAAAAAGATAGTACATTTAAAAATGTTTGCTAACTTTTATTTATGACAAAGGCAAAAAAAGTTCAAACATAAAAATACATTTCTTCATTTCCTATCCTAGTGTGAAGCAAAGGTCTGACAATGACTAAAAGAAGGCATTACAAACTTCAGCAGGATGTAACACGTGAGGACATGGTCACCAAGGCAAGGTGAACTCAATCAGGCATCTGGGACAATTGCTTTTCTATGACGTCCCTTCTCTAAAATGCTGTGTCTCCTTGGAAAGGGCTAATCTGAAGTCAGGTCTCAACATATGCCTTTTCGTACTCCATAGCTTATTTGTGATGTGATACGATGTCATCATCAAAGAGTTACTTTAGCACCTGTCAGCATTTACGCGGGCTGTCCAGTTTGACTTGGACATGCATATGCAGTCACCCAGTGTGTCGTGGATCACTGTTCATTAAAAGCACATGCTCATCAGAATTAGAACTCTCTGTATGATCTTTTTGGAACAGTACTAGTGCTTACCCAGCATCCTTTCCTTCTTCCTTTGTAAAACAGCACTTAATGACGTCTAGGTATCCATCTTTCCTCTTTATAGGCATTAACCATAGCCCCAGGGTCGGCCTCATTGGAATACAGGTGATTCTGTTTACCATGTCAGTACTTGAGTCAGGCTTGGGCAGGTGATCTATGTCCAGACAATGAGAAATGAGGAGAGGCTGCTAGAGGGATTGCAGAAGGTGAAAGAAGCTTGAGAAGAGATCTTTCTTTTTCTCCTGGGTATTTTTGCCCTTAAATGTACTTAAAACTGAAACAGCCTTTTTGCTACTAGTCAGAAGATGAAACCAATTCAAAGGAGAACAAATTAAAGAAATATTAAAACAAACAAATGCTATCACTGAGGCACAGCATCAACCAACCCCACCTGGGACTTGGCTACGTGAGACATTATTACTATTGTCACTTAAGACTTGGCATCTCAGTTTCTATTATTGGCAGCCAGTAGCAAGCTAAGCAGTTTCCCTTGGCTTCCTTCAATTGTATCCACCTTCCTGGCTCAGGACTTTCTGAAAAAGAAAGTCTAATGCTAATATGTTTACCCTGTATTTAACTTGGAACTTTCAATCACAAAATAGGGAACAAGATAAATTTAGAGGAAGAAAAACAAGATGACTTAACAATGTCAAAACATTAATTTCTGAAATGTATCTTGAAGGAGTTGCTTTACATGATGTTGCCAGTGTCAGGCTGCTGAGCAAAGATGGGAAGGACAAAGCATTTAAATGACCTGATCCATCATTTACAAAACGTGGATCACGCGTGTGATGGGCAGTTAAATAAATCAAGTGGGGCAAAAAAAATCCCAATCTGGCTCCACATCTTTTTTCAAATCTGCTGTCATATTTTTCTTCCCCACCCTTCAGGGACCCCTGGGGAAAACCAGAAAACTCCACAATTTTTGGCTTATTTTCAGGTACTACAGACTTCTTTTAGGAACTAAAATACGTAAGCCAAATACCAAAATAATTTCTTCTCCGATTCAAAACTTCTCTCCCTCCCAGTGTAGGACTGTTTAAGGATCTTTCTTTATTATCAGATGTCTCTGTGTAAAAAAGATGTTCCAACTTGTCCCTTTTCTGAGGTTCCCTTATTTCTCAGACTCCTTCAGGGAATTATAAATACAATAATTCCTGATATACATGAAACATTCTCTGGATAATCTCTTGCAAGACCCTGAACTCCTGCTGCTGGATGGTAGTTGGGCTCCTGTTATCATTCGAATTTTAAACAGCCCCCAAAAATCATGTACTGAAGGCCTTGTCACTATCCTGTGGTGCTATCAGGAGGTGGCAGAACATTTAAAAGGTGAGGCCTAGTTGAAGGAAGTAAGATCATCGGAGACTTGCCTTTGAAGAAGATTTTAGAAACTTGGCGCGCTCTCTCTCTCTCTCTCTCTCTCTCTCTCTCTCTCACTCTCTCCCTCTCCTTCCCTGCCACCATAAAGTGAACAGACCTCTTTGTCATGTGCTCCAACCATAATGTACCATGCTGCCACAGGCCCAAAGCAACAGGATCAAGTGACCATGAACAGAAACCTTTTAAACCATGAGCCAAAAATACACTTTTCCTTCTTTTAAGTTGTTTATCACAGCTACTTTGTCACAGCGATGGAAAGCTCACTCCAATCTCATCTATGCAGCAAGCATCTCTTATTTGAGGTCCTTTAAAATAACTTGTGCTCTCTTACATTGTTAGCCACTTGTCTCATCAGAAAACTAACACATCTTTTCACCCCCCTTTTCTACATCCTCAAACTTGAGGCATTGTTGTCCTTGTGGCCTCATTTTGCTATTCTGTGCATCTTCCAGTCCACCTCATACCTTCTGATTTCTTCCAAAAAGAATCAGAAACCAGTTCCTGGGCTGTCCAAACTCTAGATCCACCTGGCCAAATACTAAATCCATTAACTATATGTGACTATTGAGCACTTGAAATGTAGTTAGTCCAAATGAGAACCAGAGAGAAGGGGGAGGGGGCGAGAGAGAGAGAGAGAGAGAGAGAGAAAGAGAGAGAAATGCCATTACAGATCTTATGTTGATTATGACAATATTTTAGACATATTGGTTTTAAATAAAATGTATCATTAGAATTAACATCAACTGTTTCCTTTAGCTTTTTAAAAAATGTGTCTACAAGAAAATAAATTAAGAATGTACCTGACATGACGTATCTCTTGGCCTGTACTGCTCCTCCTAGTGCAGAGTGCTGCCGAGCAGAGTACTGGCATTAGCTGGGATCCTCTTCAATAAGGCACTTAGGTTTAGATAGCACCTGTTTCTCCAGGTAAAGCTGTGACATAGAGAAGTACTTAATCCAAGTACCAGGGACTCCAGACTGATCCCTGTTACCAACTCATGACAAAATAAGGACAGAAATTGAGAACACTGTTGAGAAATCTTTAGAGCAATTTGGCATAACAATGTAGGGTTGTGTGATCTGTGAACATGCTTTTATTTCAGTTTTCTAGAAATTCAGCTTTATTAATCTTACAGAGCTGTCATTCTATGATGCATTGGCAACTGGAACAAGTTGGTCTTTATTGTAGAAAGTCTGTGGTGATGCACTGCTCTGAAGTCACATTTTCACATGTGTCCCAGACACCTCAGGTAGAAGGCAGAGTCTTCCCACTGGTCCTCAGCTCCCTCACTGCTTCTGCCCCACAGGGTTTTCCTGTAGTGTCCTCCCTCAGATTCAGCTGAAATCACATGGCTGCTCACCCTCCTGTGCCCCAGCCTCTCCTCCTACAAACATCCTTAAAGGAATTAACCTGTCATGAATCTCCAGGCTGTTAAATGTGTTCCCAAAGTGACAATAGTTGACAATTGGGCCACACCTTAGCACATCCAGTGAGGAACATGTCAGTGCCTCTCTTAAGAATGTGAAATAGTTGTCACAGTTCCTTCGCTCTGGGACTTTAGCCCAAATTCCAGTTCCAAAGCAGTAGGAGACTTCCCATTCTGAATCCTATCAAGCTCACATCTCCTGAATTCTCTGGAGAAGTTATTTGGGGTTTTGACCATTTCTGTCTACTTTTTTTTTTTTTTTTTTTTTTTTTTTTTTTCCTATTGAAACACTCCTTCAGTTTCCTCACATTGGCTAAAGTACTCATGAAAATCCTAACGTAAAGTCTTGATTGTAATAGTATGTTGTCTTTGTTTTCTATACCCTGTGCTTTTCATAAAGTTTAAGGAAAATCCAGTAGGCATACCCAATACGTTCTATTAAAATATGGATATGCTTAACTTTGTGCACTTAACATATTTCTGGCAAAGATAAATTTAAACCTCTTTTTGGCCAATTCAATGTCCACAAGCACTTTGCCATTTCAGACAATCTTATGACTTATGTTGAGTAGACAAAGACTCCTTCATTAAATGAAGAATTACTTCCTAATTTTCCATGGTAACAAACAGAAATTTCTATTCACCAAATTTATTTAAAGAAGAGTCACCTAAGTTTCTCAATACATACCCATTTTAATAGTTTAAAAATTTTAATGTTAAGGTAAAGCATGCCAAAAAAACTCTCAAATTCCATAAATCTTTTTGGCCTTTGAAGTTTTGTTTCTTGTCTTGATACTGTTGATAGATTCATAAGTATAAACAACACAGTTCAATTTTAAAAGAAATTTAAAGGATATTTATTGAGTTCTTAATTTGCACTAGATACCCTAATATACCATTAAAGATAAACATGAATAAAACATGGTCCTTTCCTGTGCAACTCAGAGTCTGGCAATGAGACTGTCTCCTGCACTGACAGTACCACACAATGTTGGCTGAGAAGACAGCATTACATGCAGGATGCCATGGGGTGGAAAGGAGGGCCTAGCTCTGGAGGAGATTCACGAGAGACTTCCTGAGGAGGAGGATGCCTGGACTAGAACTAAAAGAAACTAGAAGGAATCACAACAGGTTTTTTCTTTTTTTTTTTTTTTTAAGGTTGAAAGCATTCAAACCAACAAGTACTGTCAGATCAAATGCCTGTCTCAGTATCTGAGAGGGATTTGTTTCAGGCCCCTCTGTGGATGCCAAAATCTACACTCAAGTACTTGACATAGAATAGCATGGTATTTGCATATAACCTAAGCATATCCTCCCTTTATATCATCTCTCTAAATGTTCAAATCATTTCTAGAGTCTTTATTATGCCTAATATGATGTAAATGCTATGAAAATAGTTGTCATACTGCATTGTTTATGGAATAATGTCAAGAAAAGAAGCCTATACATTTGTTTCATATGTAATTTTTTGAAAAAATAATTTCAAACTGAGGTTGGTTGAATCCTGTTGAAGTACGTGAGTAGGGAGAGCTGACTGAGGGGGCTTTGAAACAGAGTCCAAAAGTTTTGGACTTACGTGGGATAAAATGAGGCTGGAGAACAGACACAAAGTAGGTGGAGGACACCCTAACGCTGCACCTAGGAGCGTGAAGGTGTAGATGTTGCAGTCTGTGAAACTGGTTCAAGTTCCTACCTATAGTTGTGAGTTTCTTTTCTACTCTAATTTTGCAATGATTTTCATATATCTTTAATATTAACTATCAAGTTAAGCTACATATAAAAATGGGAAAGAATGGGAAATTCAGTGAGGCAAGCAATAAATAAGGAATAGAAGCGGGAATATCTTCCAGCACCGTTCCTTAATAAGAACAATTGCCCTAACATTGTGGCACACCCCTTCTCATGTCGTGTTCCATTTTCTAGAGCAAATATGGGCCATACATAAAGCAGATGTCATCCTTCATTTAGGGCTGAATAAATTGCAACTAAAAAAAAAAGTTGAAGTGGTAAATGGTAGAGGAAGAAGGTAGAATCAGCTTTGTAAGGCTGCAAATTCTTGGTTCTTTTCCTTCACCATGAGAGGAAATCTATGCAAATGAAATTCCTTTCAAATCTCAGAAATGATCATTGATAATAAGTCACATTAACCTTAGGTAAGTGATTTGTAAATTGGTCTACACTAGGTTTGTCAAGCTTCCTAAGTAAACCATGCCATTAAAATGATTAAATGCTAATAATTTATTGGCATCCGGAGGTGAGGGATTTCTAATTTTTCTTCCTTTTTAATGTAAGTATTTCACTCCACAAATTTTCCTCTGAAAAATCTCTTAGGCTGGGTCTCAGAAGTTCTGTTATGTTGTATTTTCATTATCATTTAGTTCAAAATATTTTCTAATTTCTTTTGTGAGTAATTCTTTGACCCATGAGTTATTTGAAAGTATGTTGTTTAATTTCCAAATATACAAGTTAGCAAATACACTTGTTGCTATTGGTTCCTAATTTAGTTACACTGTGGTCAGGGAACATACGCTATGAGATTTTTAGTCTACTTTAATTGATTGAGATTTCTGTTAAGGTCCAGCATATGACACAAGAGGATATTCCAGAAGTTCTTGAAAGGAATGTGCACTTTGAATTATCATTTGTAGGGTTCTATAAATAGTGATTAGGATCAGGTGGTCGATGATGTTGTTCAAGCTGTTTGTATTTTTCCTGAATTTTTTTGTCTATTTATCCTATCAGTTACTGAGTGAAGACTTCTAAAATATGTAAGTGAAATTGTAGATTTTTCCCATACCATTATATCAGATTTTTACTTTGTGTATTATTTAGCTCTCTTCTTAGGTGTTTATACAGTTAAGAGTTTTATGCCTGCCTTATGAATTGGGGTCCTGTCATTCTGGAAGTGCCCTCCCAACCTCCAGTAATGACCTGTGTCAATGGACCAGTCTGAGAGCAATACAGCCACTTCAACTTTCTTATGCATACTTTTGGCATGGATTGTCTTTTGCCATACTTCTATTTTCAATCCATGACATTGCACTTAAAGGGCATCAATTGACTTCCAGATTCCACTGAAGATGTAGAGTTGGAAGGAGCTTTGCTCCCATCCTTCCTACTGCGACAGTAATAGCAGCAAAGCACGTATTTATCATTTCCAATACTGTTCATTCCATCCTGTAGATCTGATTTCATTTCCTTTCAGCTGGAAGAACTTCCTTTAGCATTTCTTGAATCTTAATTCTCTGGGTGACAAATCCACATTTTGCTCTGTGAAAATGTCTCATCATGCAGGACTGCTAAAGATGAGATTTGAATTTGCTCCATCTTTCTCTCTGTGGAAACCTCTTCTCTTCACCTTTATTTTTGGAAGATATATTAGTTTTATCTCACTGCCATAACAAATTGCCACAAATTGAATAGTTTAAAACAACAAAAGTTTATTATTTTTACAGTTCACAAATCCAACACGGGTCTCACTAGGCTAAAATCAAAGTGTCAGCAGAGCTGCGTTCTCTCTAGAAGCTCTAGGAGAGAATTCATTTCCTTGTCTTTTCAAGCTTCTATAGGCCACCTGGATTCCTTGGCTGATGGCCATCTTCAAAGCCAGCAACATTCCATCTCTCTGACCTTTCTTCCTTTGTCACTTCTCCCCCTCACCAACACTGAGAAAGATTCTCTGGCTTTAAGAACCTATGTGATTGCATTTGGTCCCCCTGGTTAATTCAGGACAACCCCCACCCCCCAACTCAAAGGATGCAAACTTAATCACACCTGCCAATCCCTTTTGTCATGTAAGTTATCATATACACAGGTTCTGGGACTAGTATTATATGCACAGGTTCTGGAGCTAGGATATGGGCAGTTTGAGGAGGTGGGAGACATTATTCTGCCTACTATAATATTTAATCTTAACACAGAAATCTGGATTTCGAATTCCCCCCCCCCCGCCCTTTTTTTTTTTTGGTTTTTTTTTTTTTTTTTTTTTTTTGATGGCACTGGGGATTGAGCTACATCCTCAGCCCTTTTATTGTTTTAAATGTGGAGTCAGTGTTTCACTAATTTGCTAAGACTAGCCTCAAACTTTCAATCCCCCTGCCTCAGCCTCCTGTGCTGCTGGGATCACAGGTGTGTGCCACTGTGCCTAACTCAACACTTTTAAAGTGCTGTTTCATTGCAATCATGACCCCACTGTTCTGGTGAGCAAGCCACTATCATTTGTGTCATCATTTGACATACTAATACATTTTTTCCGTGAACACTTGTTTTTAACAGTTTGAATCTGATTTGCCTAGGTGTGATTTTACATCTATTAGGATTTGTTCAGCTTCTTGGATTGTAAGTATAGATATACATCTTGGATATATTTTGGTTGTTACTTCATCCATGTTTTCTACTCAATTCTCTTTTGGCTCTTTGTCTGAGATTCCAATTCCACATATATCAGACCAGCTACTATTGAACCAGTCCCTGAGCTCATCATGCCCCTTGGCTCCACCTTCCTGCACAATGCCAAGAAAAAGCATCCAGGGAGAGAGCAGTGCCCATCATGATGCCAACCTCTCTGGTCCTCAGTCCTACACTGACTGTTTTTCACTGCCTGGAAAAAGTTACCTCTTGCAGTTTGTTTAGTTTTATAGCTGTTTTTGGCAGGAGATCTGGATTGGTACCAGTTACTCTGTCATGGATGAAAATAGAAGTTGCCAAGGGTAGTTTTTAAAGAACAGTTTACACACTGATTTTAGGGTCAGAATAACAAATCAACTTTTCTCCTACATTGTTACCTTTGGTTCAATTCACCCCAGAAATCTTTCCTATTTTGAAATATTGACAGAAAATGCCATAAGTAAGTGTAGGATGAATATGGGTCTAAATACAGTAATTTCATGGCAATAACAGATGAAATTTTTGCATATATTTTATCCAACTCCTCCATCAAAATTATTGCTTTTCCTTTTATTCCAGGACAAAAGATATTTTTAAAAAAATTGCTCATAACAAATTTAGAGACAACCAAATCGTTGATTCATCTCATCTCTAATTTGTATCTTATAATGCCAACCTAGCAAAGTACATTTTACCTCCTATGTTAAACAAAAAGAAAATCTAATAAAATGCAGTGTCTTCCTTTCAGATAGCTTATGGATGGAGTAAAAAGATTTTCTAAAAAGAAATCAATAATATAAAGTAGATTTACTCAATTTATCAAACATTGTTACCTTCCCCAGCTAAATACTATGATCTTTCATTCAATGTGGGACAGGTAAGTGTCTGTTTTTCACAGCCAACAGTGGTAGGGACTGTGGAGCACACATCTGATTCCTGTCTTAACCAAACAACTGTCTGCAGAAACAAATCCTCATTTGCATACTGGTTCCATTATCTAATATAACCTAGGAACATAACCTCTTTGAGCTTCCACTTTCACATCTGCAAAATATTGACCTCAACTTAACTACCCCATATCATTATTGGAAAGTCAATCACTCTGCAGCACCTAAGGCATACTGCAGATGCTCATTATGTCTTCTTCTCCTTTACCTCACCCTCTTCATACATCTTCCCCCTCCTAGCCACAGTCCCCTACACAGCATGATCAAGTAGTGAGTTTCAATCTATTTTCTCTTGAATCTTAATATTCCTTGTAAGTAGTTCTTCAGCAACTGGTGCAGAGGGAGGGCAGAATCAGGTGCTGCATAAATCTTTTATCTCTTTTACATATTGTGGGTTGATGCAAAATTTCTTTTGTAAAGTAGACTCTAATTTTTTAATCTTTTTTAAAAAGCAGATTTTGGAGAAGTTCTACTGTCTTCATCATCATCTACTTCTTTTTTAGAAGCAAATACTTGTAGAAAATTTGGAAATGAGAGAAAAATCACCCTCCTTCTCTCCACCTCTATCCCAAACTTTCTATTTCTGTTTCCTTCATGGGTAAATGGGCTCATAAAATCATTCTGCCAGAGTAGATAACTTACAGAGGCTTCTCTCGACCCCAACTGTAATATGTGAGAGAGGAAAAATGAGGACAAGAAGAGGAAGGGTAAGTGACCAGACTGTCTCACCTGGCACTAACAATAAAGTCCAATGCATTCCTGTAGCTTGTCATGTCTCTAAATGTGATCATACACATCATTGGGGGTGAGCCCTTAGCCAATATAACTTTGAAAAATACAAAAAGCATTATCTCTTTTGAACAAATGAGGTAACTGAAGTTTACTGAGGTCAGCTGCATAAAAATAAAATAAAATAGAAGCGAAAAGGAAGTTTGCTCTTTCACCATTGAAATTCTATCTTTGGCATGTCTACCAAAATATAGCCCAGTCAATTAAAGTATTATCAATTCAGTACCCACACCGAGAAAATGTTCGAAATATCTCAGATGAGTACTTTGCATCATTTTAAATATTAATCATTAGACCTCAATAAATATAGGATCTGTTCTCTGTTTCTCCAGAAAGAGAATCATTCACAACAGACTTATCTTTAAATTCTTATTTAAAATAATCAAATAACCTCCCAACAGTATTTGTTGACACAGCTCTTGAGCTATTTTCTTCTTACTTCTCTATGGAACTCATAGACCATTAAGAAAAACAAATTTAAACCAAAATCCCTAATTCACCAAAACAGATAAAAATATTATATGATATATAGTATATATACATATATATATTTGTTTATTTATGTACAGAGACACATATAACACACATACACACAAACAACACTGTTCAAACAACATCAATCAACCAACCAAGAACCTGTCGTTTGGAGAATGTTTTGGACTAGGAGGAAATGCTGCCTTTGGCATGGAGAGGGCTTATTAAATGTTCCAATTTCAGACAAGGTACATCATTAAAGTTTTGGTTCCAGTTTATTGCAGTTTGGTATCTTTTTAATTAGGTAACTTTAAGTTTATAGTTTTGAATCATCAGGGAAAAGTGCAGCATAATCTGTTTAGAGCTAAGGCATGCTGCTGACACATTCAAAAAGTCCTGAACCTTTATGAATAAACACTGCCAGTGTTTATTTCAAAACATCTGAGAACAAGGAAAATACAGCAACTCTCTGAGTGCTTCAATTTGGAAGTGTTTGTGCTGATTCATCGTTATCTGTGGATTCCTTCTGAGATACAATGGAGTGTGTTCGGTACCTGCCAAATATACAGATATGAATAATTCTGGAAGGACAATCACATTGCAAAACTTTTTTCCCCTACTAAAACATTTCCAAAATATCTGGAAAAATAATTTGCTCTAAAACTGAAGAAAATGACCGTAACTTCAGAGCTCACATAAGTAACTCAAAGAGAAAACTTAAATTGAATCTGAAATCTTGCTTCCTTTCTCTTAAATTCAGATGAGCTTTTTAAAAAAACTTACCATAAGTAAGTTACTTACCACAGAAGTTTACAAATAACTTCTGTGCTTATTTCTCTCTGCTTCATAGAAACTGATTCAGTGGTTTTCACCAGGTAAATGGTGCTGATGATTTTGACTTTGTGGGCCAAGTGAATAGACATACCTTAGACTTGAAGAAAGGGAAAACAGCAAGCATTTTTCTATTAATTATGTATGATTACATGAGAATAGTTTATTAAAATTATATAGCAATTTAAAATATTTTGACCTAAAAACATTTGTATACAGGTTCACAGATTTTTTAGTGTCATTTCTCAAAATATTGTATGTATGTCCAGCAGAAAATAACACTTCATATATCATGAGTTTTCTTCTTTTCTTTTAACTCAGTTCTTCAAAGTAGATACACTGCTTGGGACTCAGTGCCTGGGACTTGAAAGCAGCTGAGGTGGCTTTCATTTTCCTCACACAACCCCAAATTTCACAAACATCTATGATTAGTTAACATGTGATAGACCTGGAGGTAGAAAATGGGATACCATTACTGCCATCAAGATGGTAATTATGCAGCAAATAGAGATAGAATCCTAAGGAAATATGTTAAATATGTGTGGCAATGCACAAGACACAATGGGAATCCAAAGGAGGGGAATTTTGTGTGTGTAGTAGAATCAGACTCTTAAGTATAATAGACTGCCTTTTTTTTCTTCAATTATTTTAAAAATCATTCTTCTATCACATTCTCAGAAAGATTGAGTTGGAAGTAATTTTAATATATGACAAAACAACAAATGTTAAAACTTCAGCACCTAACTATAACCTAAAATTAGATTTATTCTATGCAAAATTGAACACTTTTCAGACAGGATATTTATAAAGTAGATTTTCATTTGTATATTACAGGGTGCCTTATTTAGGACCAGTCTCACAGAGTTAGGGAATTTTCCCATAAGAATGATACATGAGCTGTGTCTAGGACTTTGGAGGAGAGAGCTTGGATAACATCCCAGATGGAGAGAACAGTGCAAAATCAAAGAACCAGAAAAAGAACACTTAGTTCAAGTAACTGCAAAATTGTTTGTCTTTTCTTCCCTGTTAGGTTCTTCACACTAGATACTATAAAGTATCTGTCTTGTCCTTGCATTTCTTTCCTTTGTCACCATTCATGCCTCATGGGGAAGAAAAAGAAAATTCGCATTTTGGTATGGCCATTCAGATGTTTGTAAAAGATCTTTGGATATAAACCTTTCTTTTAATCTGAGCAGAGTATTTTTCCTTTCAGTTTTTTTGTTTTGTTTTGTTTTGATGCTTGGCTTTTTCTCTGAGTTTCTGAATTTGATAACAGTTTTATTTCCTCAAAGATACGAAAATATAAACATTCCCACCAGAATGACAAAAATTTAAAACACTGATCATACTAAGTGGTGGTGAGAATGGGAAACATCTAGAACTTTCTGACATTGCTCTTGGAGTGCATAATATTACCACTGCTTTGAAGATGATTTGGCAGTGGTCTAAAAAGATAAACGTAACCCGTGGCTCAGCAATTCCACTTAGATACACAACCAACAGAAATAAATGTCTGTCTCTACTGAAGAAAACAATAATAAAACTTGTATAAGGAACGAGTACAGCAGTTTTATTCATAGCAGCTTTTCACAATCCAAATCTTTTTCATCAACTCGAGAATGGGTAAATATTGTACATTTGTGTGCAGTAAGACACTGTTCATTTAAAAAAGAGCAAATTACTATTGAACCAATGCAGATGGACCTCAAAAATTCTGAGTTGAATGAAGATGCCAAAAGAAAGCTGCATGCTGTATTCTTTCATTCAGGTCAATAAGAGGTAAAACTAATCTATGAAGATCAAAATCCAGAAGGGTGGCTTCCTGAGAGATGGTACTTGACCTGGAAAGGAACATGCTGAAACATTCTGGGGAATTGGAAATTATTAGTTCCTTCTCTAGGAAAGTACTATTAATTATAAATAAATATCATCTATTAAGCTCTTATTTAAATGCCTGGTAACTGCAAAAATCCTAAACATTTTTCATGACTCTTATACTGAGAAACATCTAAGAACATGAATATAAAATGTGACTGAGATTTCAACCAAAGAACATACAATTTCTCCATGGCATGGCAAGCCCAACCAATAACCCAAATGAAATGGATGAACTACAGGTACTTCCTCTTTGAAAATAAATGTTTGAAAACTGACAAAGAAATCAGAATAAAACATTAAGGTGTACATTATGTTAATCATTTATTTAGAATTTGACTGAACTTAGAGTTAAACTTGTCTTGCTTTCCATCAGAAAAGCTAGCTAATTTCAAGTAGGTTAAGTGGCTTGCAATGTGCAAAAAGAGGAAATATCTGAACCTTGCACAATAATCTAAAGAGGACAGTAGTTGCACTCAGATGAAGACCAAAATAACACAAGGGAAGGGAAAATTCTGACATGTAGCTTCAACATCATCCATGACCACCTTATCTGAAGGGAGAGTTGAGTAGGTAAGAAGTCACACTTGGCTAGGAGCAGAAACGCATCTCTGTCTTGATGGGACTGTCAGAGACCTTGAGGGAGCAAAATTGAAGGGTTGGTGGCAGGAAGTTTTAACTCCCAATCAGATAAGCTTAATCATTGCATATGGCAGCCTGGGTAGAGACCCTGGACAATTATTATATTTCACCTATACTCATGGATACAATCCTCTTGTTCCCTGAAAATTCAGGTTTGTTGTCCCAGAAAATCAGAAACACCTTTCTCTCACCTCACTCCGCCCTTTTCATGTACCACCAGACTGTAGCACAGGAACTAGAAGGCCACTAGGAACTAGAAGACCACTAAGGACTGTCATTTTCCATGTCAGTAGTGTTAATTCTGGCTCTTGGTGGCAGCTTTCTTTTATTGGGCACAAAGACCTCTGAAAAAAAGAGTGACCGGGATGGGAAAAAATGAGAAATGATTATGAGATGTAGTCAGCAGAACATCGTCCATTGTTTGTTTCATCCATTGTTCCTGGATCCATCCTTTCTTAACTATGGAAGGAAGCTACACAGTTCAGTAAAGGAGTGATTAAAAATGACTAAGACTTGGTCTGTGGAAAACAGAGTCAAGTCCCCCATTACTGTATCTCTCTTCCCTGTGCCACCATATTTTTCCATCACTGTCACATTGTACTATAGCAATAAACCAATGGATATGGAGAGGAAACCAAGGCACCTCAGCCTCTCTCCCAAGAAGAAACTAATTGTATCGTCTAGGAGAAAATCCCAGTGGAGGTAGAAGCCCATATGCCATGTGAACAGCTACCCCTTATTTAGAGGAAGAGGGAATGGAAGAGATTCAGCATGCAGCTCCTAGACTAGGGAGAATAAGAGAAAAGGAATGGGCAGCAGCTGGGGTAAGGAATTTACAGAAGACCCTGCAAAAAAAATAAATAAATAAAATACCATCCTGACCCAGGACTCCATGGTACTGGTTATGATTTAAAATATCCTGGGCTTGGAGAATCGACAAGAGTGTGATGACAGGAACTATGGTCCAAAGGACAAGTCTGCCCTCACCTTGTGCAGACTGGCCCCTACCACATATCTCTTCCCAGGGACTACATCAGGACCGGGGCACATGACCAACACTCTGATCCCACTCTTAACAGCAATGCTCAGAGCCCTGGACTCTGGCATGCTGACTCCGTGAATATGTCACTTCTGCTCTCCTCCAGATTTTCATGTTCTCTCTAAAAAAATGCTTTTACCCCAAGTATTCATGTGGCTTCCTTCACATCTTTGAATCTTGGCTCAAATGTCACATTCCCAGGAAATTCTTTCTTAACCACCCTAGTTAAAATTACAAAACCTTTGCCTCCCACGAAAATACCCACTTGGCACAGTTGTCCCCTCCCCTGCCCCACTAGGTTTCCCTAAACCTTATTCCATCCTGACATACACTGGAAAGCACATTGCATTTAGTTTGTTAGCATTTACATTGTATTAAGTATTGTAAGTGATTTAAAGACACTTTGAAGTAATCATGGGTATACATAGTTTACATGCAAATACTATGCCATTTTATAGAAGGATCTTGGGGACCCTCAGCTTTGGGCAACTACAAAGGATCCTGGAACCAATCCCTTGTGGACACCAAAGGACAACTGGATACGAGATGTTGTTAATGCTAAATAGAAAAATTAAGCAGAAGTGGAAGTTAAGTATCAAGTGTCATAATTTAAACAATGTGCCGTTCTAGTATTTGATGTTATCAAAGAAATTGGTAACGTTAAGAACAATTTGCCAGATTTTTGTAAGACGATTCAACCTTGAGCTCTGTTTGGCTGTACAAGATTTTCTTGTTCTTAAATCAAAGCTGGCAGTTCAAGGGGGTGATGCACTGTGTCTCTGTACTGGAGACCTCTTCACTGATTGCTCTGAGCTGAGAATAATAGCACAACCCCAGTCAATTTCCAGACTAGTGAGAATTTGGGGAAAAGAGGTTTTTTTAAAAGATCTTATGTCCTAAGGAGTCACTGCAGTTGGTAAAGAATAACAGCACTTCATCAAGCTAACCCAAATTCTAGCCTGACCACTAAGTGTCATTGTGGTCTCATTTGCGTAGACCTATGTCAGGAAAAGAAGAAAAGAACAGAATAAAATGCAGATCATGAGCAACGAGTTTCATCTTACTTGATACATCATTTCTAGAAAATTACCCCATTAAGGAATGTAGGGAAGCAGAATAGCAGTTGTACCAGGAGTTCAGAAAAACATCTTGGGTAGGGCTTTAAAATTAGTTAGGAGCTTAATAAAAATTGACATCTATATGGACACTATCTCATGGTTGAAAAGTCAGCTGAAAGATCGAAAAGGCTGTAAACAAATGAAAATAAATGGATAGCAAGTCATACTGGGAGGAGTTCTCAGGGCTGACATTTGAAGAGCTCTTATTTAATGTGGGAGCCCGATGACTAAGCTATTACATTGGGATAAATAGATTGGGAATGAAATGTGCAAATGAACTGAACTGGCAGGAGTCTTTAGAAAGGTAGCAAACTGTCTGCCAGGGAGTTGTTTATATTCAGATTTAGAGAAGGGCTGCTTCTGAAAATTTGTTTTCAGAATACAAAGTGGTGTCATGTCGGCTAGAGAGCCAGGAGGAGGCCACAGTCACAACTGAAGAACAGAGATGGGTCCAGGAGAGGACTGAGGGGTGCTCAGCTGGATGGACTTAGCGAACTGATGATTAAGACTGAAGCAATCTACTAGCACTTAAAAGATGTAAACACCAAGTGGCATGTAAAATTACTTATCCTAACACCCTAGGAAAGAATAGCAGCAGAGAATTAAAGAAAGGGTCATCACAGCCAAGCATTTTCTCTCAAAAATTGTGAATTCTGTTGTTCATTTAGACTAAAAAGTGACTAGGGTGTATTTGATATTACTATTTCAAAACACAGCTTGAACATTAACATTTAGGGGTCTTTAATTACTTCTCTCCTATGCATTCCAGGGAGGGTTGATCATCCCCTGAATTCTCTTTCCAAGGATTTAAGAACTGCTTCTGAGAGAACACTGACCACCCTGTATTTGAGGTGTGTTTGATTTTTATTACTGGGAGGTGACTTTCTTAGGACTGGGTTTATTCATCTCTAGCACCCAGGATTTTGACTGGCATGTTAAATACTTATTGCACTGAATTGCATTCTTATACATTCACTTGGAATTTAATTAATAAAGTTACTGTTTTTTACCTTTGACAAGGCTACATTGCCTTAAATACACACACACACACACACACACACACACACACAGATCTGAGAAGTATTTTATGTACCGATATGAAGAGATTGCCAATATAGCCATTTTCAGAAAAGGCAAAATGTCAGGCATTATGTAAAAGTTGCAACTTTATATGCTAGAATGAGAGAAAAATAGGGATAGATTCATAGTTGCTATTATTTTCATAAATAAGATCTGGAAGGATGCTTTAAAAGCTCATTTCTGGTTACCTATGAGAAGAAGAAGATGGTGGCATGATGGAGCAGTGGTAAAGTAAAGGAGGTATTTTTGCTATGCATATTCTTACATTGTTTTGACTTTTTAAGCATTTATTCATATGGATCATCTATTCAAAACATCAAAAAATATCTTTTATAAAACTAATCACATGGGAAGTAAAAACAGCAGCAACAATAAGACAAAAAGTCTGCATGGGGCTCTGTGGTTAATTAGTTTCAGCAGGAAAGTACTGTTATTCGTTTGTTTTAACAAATGGACTCCATTTCAGTTAGGAGCCAAGCTGTTGTTTAAGAAATTGAAGGAACTTTGTATTTTCTCATGCAAGTCATGGTAATCAAACTTCTTTCGAAAGGCTCATTGGATAAAGGTGTTTGCTTCACTGTTTCTGTTAATCGCACTTCTAAGAGGAGCATGCCTTAAAAATCTTCCATCTGTTGCATTGACCCCAAGACAATTCTTTAACATATTGTTTGAAAATCAATACTTTAAATAATGAGATTTGGTATGTCCTTGAAGTAGCGCTTGGTACTAAAATAGATTTATATGAGGTTTTCATTTGTCCAAACTAATTAGTGAATGCTTGACTGGCTTATTACTTTCAAGCAAACCCTCCTGTGTGTGTGTGTGTGTGTGTGTGTGTGTGTGTGTATTTGAGTAGCGCATGTCAAAGAATCATTTTTAAGAAGTTATACAATGTAATTTGTACAAATACAGAATGGGTACAAATAAATACTTGTACAAATAAAGATTTATTCAAATATGAATGAAAGAACCAGCTAGACAGCAGAACTGGTTCAGAGTAGTAGAGAAGAGGGATTGTATAAAAACAGGAAGAAAAATATGGAATATGATAAGGTTACATATAGAGCAATAAAACCATAACCTTCGGAGTAACTTTTCTACTAAGCAGCAATCATTTCCATTTCTACCAAATGAAAATCTACCATGAACATGCACATTACAGAAAATGGACTTTGGTTTAATCACTAATTAGATATAATCAAACAAAAGTATAATCACCTGAATAATTACACAATCATTGGGTAGACCTGTTAAGGCTCTGATAGGACATTGAAAAGACATGCCAGCCCGTTTTTGCCCTTCTTTAAGTTAGACTACCCTTCTTCCCATATGTTAGTAAAAGTTAGAAGAGTGGTGGAAATTATTCCTCCTATGTTTAACACCAGGACAGAAGTAAAGAAGTGATTCAGAGAGAGACAACAATAATGTACTGGATATTTCAAAACATAGGTCTCTTCTAAAGGGCTTCTCTCCATATAATGAGCTAGGAGGGAAAAAAAGAGTTATTGATTAATGCATATCATAAGGTGATGCTGAGGATGAGGACAAGGTTGACATCACTTATAAATACAACAATAAATGTTCTTTGCTCAGTGGTGAAATGTGTCAATAATCTTACGTTTATTCCTTGACTTTGGGGGAAGCATCTTAACTCACAATTCTACCCTGACTGATAGAAGAGCCGTTCATGTTTCCATAGGCTGAGGATGTAACTTGAATACAAGGAAAAGCCAAGCAATCCTACCCTCGTTTTTCCTCATTAATTGGGAAGCTGAACAGTGAAGCTCAATCTATCTTGGTCCTAAGTAAGCCATAGGGGTTGATCACCAAAAGGCCTAATTTTTAAGCATTCAACCCAACCACAGTCAGTTCCCTGAACTGTGACCGAGAGAGCTGTGTAGTAAATGGAAAAGGCTCAGCCTGACTTTTTCAGAAAAAGTAAAGGACCACACCAGGATTATGGAGTTCCTGCCGACAAAGATAATTTTTCAAGGAATAATGCAATCTTTATTTTCCAGACACTAATATAAGCTATACCTCAAGGGTCACTACGTAAAACTGTATGGCTATATTTTTTTGTAATAATAAATTAGTCTAGGAAAATTCTTAGAAATAAATTAAACAGGCAATTGAGAAACAACCTTTTCACCCTTGAAATCAATGGGCTAAACCCAAAATAAGGACAATCCCATTTATCTTGGTCCAAGACACTTACTACTGGTTTTTTTTTTTTTTTTTCTACTTTCTTTTTCTTTTTTGCTTTGCTTAATATCCTGAAGAATTTTAAGTTGGAAAGTTTACAATTGGCATGGATATTCCTTTTCTACTTCCTCATAGGATTATCAGACATGTTCTGCCTGCATAGGACATTTGCCTTTAAAAATGAAAAAGAAAAAGAAGGAGGAGCAGCTGGTTATCCAAATATTTCTTTTATAATGGCCAGATGACTTGGAAAGGGGAAAATGTTATGAAGAGAAACATATGCAATTTAAATTATTTAAAAGCCCTACAGCTACTATAGAAAAGAGATCTGGCCCAAGTGTCTCCAAAACTACTTGCTATTTTCTTATCCATTAAAAGCAAAGGTACTTACTGTTTGGGAAAAATGGGGGCTGGGAATAAAGACCACTTCACATCTTCAAAGTGATGCCATCATCCTTTGTATCCCTCTGTGCCTGAGGCAGACTTCTTCTTTGTTCTTTTCTCAATTGGTCTCAATAAAGCCTTAGGAGGAGAAACTACTTTCCCATCAAGATAAGACTATTAATTAACTAGATTTGCCAAAAAAAAAAAAAAAAAAAAGAGTAGGAAAGCAAAGGATTAAGTAGGGGTCAAACTCAAATGCTGCAAAGTCATCACTATGAAAACAAAACAGAGGAACTGTCAACGTTAGGACTGTGTGCTTATTTATGTGTGGCTAAAGCACCAAGATTATTTTCAGATCTGATGGGGCAATCAAAACCTAGGCTTCTAGGACTCTTCATGATGCATGGTAGAAAACTCCATGTTTTTTCAATTCTTGGGGGGGGAGGAACCCTCAGTAAGTGGCCTTGACTTAAAAACCAAAATATGAACAAACAAATAAGTTAAAAAAAAAAAAAAAAGAAAGAAAAAGAAAAAGAAATCTGCCTGGAGAGAGACGACAAAGAACTCAGGAATGCTGCCTAATAATTCCAGGGAAGTGGAATTTCCCTTCTTGGGCTGAAGAAGAAAGGCTTGGAAGAGTTAAACACTGACTTAGGATACAGCAGAAATAGGAAAATAGAAAAGGAAACATCTCTAAGAGAATTTTTATTCACAGAAGCAAGTGGGGCCAAAAGCTGCCAGGTGCAGACCCCCATTCTCAGAGGCAGTCTGGAGGTCAAAAGCTATGAAGAAAGTCCAACAAAAAGGGGAAGAAAGAATTCTGAGTGAGAAACTAGGGAACAATGTAGAAGTTCATCAGAAAGGAAAATATGAAAACAACCAAGTTTTCCCCAAGAGTGGAGGGTACATTCAGACTCAGAGGTGCTACTCAAAGGGCCAGCCACATGAGAGGAAAGTAGTATTCCTGGTCACGCAGATGAGAGGCTCAGACTTGCTTTGTGACCTTGAGGATGAGAAACTGAAAATGTCCTAGACCATTACAAGTTTAAGATAATGTTACCAATATATGAGAGATTGAATGTATTCTTTTAACTCTCAGACATTAATTTTATCATGCTTATCGTAGTCTTTGCCTATGAAATTTCATTCCTTCATCCTCTTTAATGGTCCAGCACACTAGGCAATGTGGTTTGGTGGTCAAAGAAATAAAGACTGAGGGTTATATTATTACCCTGATTCTACTTTTTAAAGTAACTTCAGAAAACCAATTCGTAAGCTTTTATTCTCTTTTTCTAAATAGTAGTACTTTCTTGTTGCCATAAACAGTCCATATTTTATTTTTAAAATATTTTTAGTTGTAGTTGGACATCATAACTTTACCTTACTTATTTATTTTTTATGTGGTGCTGAGGATCCAACCCAGTGCCCCAAACATGCTAGGCAAGCACTCTGTCACTGAGCCACAACCCCAGCCAACAGTCCACATTTTAAACAAGTATTTCAGTCTTCAAGTTGAAAGACTTTAAGCAAAAGAGAAAGAACAAATTAAAATTGTTTTCAGAATTTCTAAGGCTTACTAAAGGGAAAAATATGGCAAATCCATGGGACAAGATTCTAAAACAAAATCAGATCAAGGTCTTTGCCCCATTGAATCACTAATCTTGGGAAAACTGAGATTTTCTAGCTGTTCTCTAATGGAAAGAATGATCTTGCATCCACTAGCACAAATTCTATTCCAATTAAGAGGAAGGAAAAAGGACTTACTCCAGAATGTTGGCTTTTTCATACATATGACTTCTTAACCCTAAAAGAAGCATTTGAGAAAAATTTTATTCTATACCAGGAGATTGGAATTTGCCTGTGTGAATTTGTGAATGAAGAAAAAATGTTTTTCTAATTATAGTAGTAAAAAGTCAGTTGAGTGTTTCAGATTCCATCAGTTTGGAAGACGGAAGAGAAATAATTCTTTTCACATAGATTGTAAATGTAAATTAAATAATTCCACCAAAGTTTTATCTAAATATATAGATTGGCTTAAAAAAAAACAAAAAAGGAAGGAGGAAGAACAGGAGGAGTTAGAGAAGAAATTAGAAAAGATGAAAACAAGAAAAAGAGGAAGAAGAGGGAAAGGAGAAGAAGAGAGGAGGAGGGAGGAAGGATCCATTGAATTTTCAAAACCAACCATGGGAATTCATATTTTCATTCCCTAAGCTGGTTTTTGTTAACATCCATATTACCAGAGGGTGAGAGTGTGTTGTTTAAACATTGTTCATGAAGCATATCAATATTTTCCTCTCATAAATTAGTCATGGTGACCAGGGGAAGCCTAGCTTGTGGTCATAGCTATAATCCCCATGTGCATGGCACACAGCAAGGGGGAAATACTGCATTCAATAGAGCACTTGGGATGCGGTCCTTAACACTGGTGACAGCACTTGCTGAGGTGGTCATTGTTGTCCCTGTTTGAAGAAGGATGCAGAGGTTCAGAGATGGTGTTTCTTCAGTATCCAATAGCCAAGTAGAGCCACAATTTAAACCCAATTCACAGTGACCCTGCAAGCTCTTCTTTCTTGCAACCACTGGCTGCCTCCATGGACATAGAGGTTTCCAGTAAGCATCTGGCTTCATCTGAGGTTCAGTGAGATCAGCCCTCCTCCACTAGCTGCACATCCAGAAAAATTCTTATAAAATACCAAGGCTAGCCATTCATATGAAGGAAGCATATTAATGGCCCATAGTTCCTGACAGTCATCTCTACAGATAGAAATGCCTACCTACAAGGACACTTGCTATGCATTCTGACACATGTCAAGCCTTTATTACATTGAAGGTAGGCTTTCAAGTCAAAGACAGGTGGGTCCTGTGAACCTTATGAACTTATGCACACTCTTGCCTTTCACACAGTTTTTCCTCTGAATACTCTAAGCGTTTTTAAATCCTGTTTTAAAATTCTTAGTCCCCCCACAATCAAACTGCCAATCAGATGGCTTGATAAATGCCATCCAGAACATTCTTTCCAATTCTGTAAATTCCATTGCTTGGTCTTTTTTATTCCAAACTACTTGCATCTGCTTGCACTTCTCAAAGTTTGGAAGAGTATGGATCACTCTTAAATAACTCAAAACCAAATGAAGACCAGCATAGTCTATCAGTAATGATCTCATAAGAAAGCCCAAAGGTAACCTGGATGAAAAATATGAATAAGTCTGAAAAGAGTAAAAAAAAAAAATTGATTCTACCTGGATATACAAATTGCATTGGGCAGGGGGTACTTAGCCATCATCAATAAAAGATTGTAAACACTGTGACTCCTTTAACTTCAAAAGGAGAATGACAACTGCTTCATAGAGGGTTTTGGTTCAATTTCTCTCACTTTATATCTCCACCATCAGTGGTCTCTGGACCAACAATATCAACATCACTGTGGAGCTTATTAGAAGTGCAGAATCTCATCCTTCACCCCTAAACACCATGCAGAACCAGAATCTGCATATTAATGAGATCATTCCCTCATGTAGTTCATATACACATTCACATACGTTGATCTATTGAACCTTAGCACAAAAAGAGATATTCTTTCTTGCAGACATAATAATTATACTAAAATTATAATGTAATAGAAATAGTGATGGAATAATAATATAAGTAAGAATGCTAAAAAAATAATTTCACTGAAGTTATATCCAAATACAAAGACTATCCTTAAGCATGGGAGTGATTTTAACTTATTATTTTCAAAATATGCTGTATGATTGAATTAAAATTTTCATTTGCAAAACTGTGTTCTCAACACTGATATAATCAAAGGTTGAGTGAGTGCATGCCTTCATGTATGACTAGGGATAATACTGCCCACTCCATAGGATTGCAGTGAGCATTAAATAAGGTAATATGGAAACAGTGCCTGGCATCATGCAGGCAGCCAAAAAAAATTGGTATTATTAACAATCATTATTGCTAATTTTTGTACCAGAGCCAAAGTAGATTAACTGGCCAATTTAACTGGCCTCTGAGTCAACTTTATTTCCTCCTTTGCCCTTTAAGAAATGTGTGGATTTATAATTACAGCAAAACTTGGCTCGATATCCCTTACATTTTTTAGAAATAGAAATGTTGTGGCTTCATACAGGAAATTCTCCATATACAAATATATTGTTGTACTATATTCACCTGCATAATGATAATTAAAATAGGAAATGCTTCAGTTAGACTTTGTCTCATGGCAGACAGAATTATCATTGTCATCAGGTTACCATTCGCTCGGTGTTCTCTCGGTGCGACGAGCCACCACAATCTATCACCGTCAACATTGTTGCGACTTCTAATCCCAGCCTCCGAACTGTAAACCGAATAATTATCATTGTGCATATTAGCATTGTGGATTCCCTAGGTACTAATGGGATGCAAAAGGTGACATGTATATGGATTGTGTCAAGTTGTCACACTGCACAAAAACATGGTCCCAATCCCACAGGCTATAATATCCAACTAATGATACACTCATGTCACAGAAGTACATAAATAGCATTCTGCTGCCTGTTATGGTTTCTGTGCAGGAGGATGAGTTCCGAGGGATGTATGTGAATGAGTGATCACATGTCATACGAGATGATTAAAAATGAGTGGGTCCCTTTCAAAGATTAGTGGATGTTAAATTATTTCATTCACTTGCTCTTCATGATGAATAATAAATCACTCACAGAGTCTGCTGTTCTATTCGTTTATTACATGAGGATGTTTAGAAGCTAATTACTCTGAGATAGCCTACCCAGCACGAAGGAGTGAGGGGATAAGGAATTCCAACTCTAATTGCAATAGTTTTTTATTCTGGGCCTGACATTCAGCCAGATTTTTTTCAGCATTATTCACAATTATCTATTTCCTAGCTTTGTTTGTTTGTTTGTTTTTCAGATTTCTGCTTAGAATGTCCTAGTGTTTTAAATGCTATTAGAGAGTCTTTGGAGATCAAAAAGTCCATTAATCTAAAATATACTGTACTGTAAATTGTATCATTTCTGCTTCTATTTGGTAAGCATCTGGAGGATTCATTTCCTTATTGAGCATCTATTGAATTCTTCACAGAATGTACAACACACTCAGCCCTTTCTCACTAAGAATGCAATTAATCAATTCTTTCAGTCAGTGTTTATTGAGTGCCTACTACATGTTCAGCACTTATAGAGATTGTGGGAGAGGATATAAGCCATATTCTTGACTGAAAAATTTTGAAATCCAATCAGGATATATATATACATATATATATATATATATATATATATATATATATATATATATATATGCACTTCTCAAAGTTTGGAAGAGTATGGATCACTCTTAAATAACTCAAAACCAAATGAAGACCAGCATAGTCTATCAGGCTGAGTGTGTTGTACATTCTGTGATATGTATATATATATAATGTGAAAGATTCAATAAACGTCTATTGTTCGTGAACTTTGGACCATGCTCTGTTAAGCATTTTTGAAAACATTATGCCATCTAATTTAAATATAATAATACTTTGGGATGAGTCTGGTCACCATTTTACAGATGAAGAAATTAAACCTCAGAGATGGAATTCATCACATTCAGACAGCTCCATGGAAGAATTGAGATTCAAATCCATGAAAACTCTAAGCCCACTACACTTTCCACAATGTCATATGTTCCAGCACAATATGTGAGATAATTAAGAATGGATCTGAGTGGTAAGACTAAATTTTGCAATTCAGAGAAAAGGACCTGGCATCACCAATTAATCCTTTGTAGATATAAGGCCTTCACTGATCAAGACTTTGAAGGTTGAAAAATACCTAAATACACCATATCATTTCCCTTACCTATGGCTATTTGTTTCCCAGCTTCTTGCACTAGTAAAATTCTAAGCATAACTACAAAACTCAATTCAAAACTGTACCACATGAAGTAGTCCAAACCCCTCCTTTCTTCATTTTGATAGCATTTGATGTCACTGCGATTATGGACCTGGTCATATTGCAAAGATAGTACTCTGTTTCCATTTGCATCTTTCCCAGCTCAGTGTCACAGTAGGTGCCTGGTTGGTGTTGGTGCTGAGCCCAGCATTTGCCATACAACACAGACTAAGTCACTCACAGAAGTGCTTCAAAGTGGAGAGAGAAAAGCGTGAGATAAACAATTAGGAAAGTTTGTGGTACTGAGGGCTTGCGTTAGCATTGTAGTCATAGGGAAGTGAGCAATTTCATAGCAAAATCTATGACTTGCTCATCTGTTGCATGGCATCATAAAGAAGTAAGAGCAATTGATCTACTCAACAGGTATTAATTGTCCCTCTTCTATGGATTCACAACTGTAGAGAGTACACAGAAGTTTCCAGTCTGGTAACTCGCAGTAAGACAAGTGACAAAAATGGGAACATCCTTCTGGGGAAGTCATTTGTTTGGGAACATGTATTGAAAAAAGAATTAGGTGTTCCAATTTATGATTTACAAAATCTTCAGGATGAAGACATCTGCATTATCTGTTTTGATTGGATTTTTTGTTTTCTTTTTTCTCAAGAAGAGGAAAGATATGTATTTGTCAATCATAGAAGAAAAGCTCATTTCAGCAGAGCATTTTCCGTAGGTGGCACTGTAGGAGGACGGTTTTGAATGAACACTGGTTTGGTAGCTGCATAATCAAGATTTCAGTGTTATTAATGTTCCAGAGCTCCTGGCATAAAACCTGAATTGTTTGCTGTTTTGCATAAATTTACATGCCATATTAAGGGAGTTTTAACCCTATGTAAGGTGGGGGATGGAAACAGAAATTAATACAGTCTGTATAATTATATTCAAGCTCAAATTAAGAGGTTGTTATGCATATCATATGCAGAATAGTTTAGTGAATCCATCCATCTAATCAAGTCCCAGGTGAAGGAATGTGAGCTACAGTCAGTGGGATTCTGGTGAATGTTTAACAACTGGCTCTCCAGGAGGAAAAAAGTTCTGATTGTAGGGTTTGCCAATTTCCTAAGTGAAAATGCTCTCATCATGGACAATTTCAAGCTACTTATCTAACATCACTGACCACTGAGTTGGGAAGAGAACCACTTTACACCAGCTCTGGCATAGCGCTGACTCCTTTCAAGATTAAAACTTCCCACTCCTCATTTATTGAGCTTCTGAACTTGAGGTTTTTCTAAGAGATGGATTCTCTAACTGGTAAAAGGAACATCAGTACCCATGAAAGGAGACATTGTTCAACAAAAAGACACATGTCTCTTGTGTTTCTGGAATTTGTGACCTCTTTGAGAAATAGTTCAAGTAAAGAAAAACAATTATTTTCTTGCTTGGGATGTATATGAGCCAGAGGGACATTTGCTGAATGATTCCACTCCTGGAACGAGGTATGACCCAGGTAAGGAGTAGAGGCACAGGCAACAGGGAAAGAAAAGAAGAACCTTACAAGTCTGCTATGATCTGCTTCCATGTCTGACTTCCCTAGATTCTGAGCCCCTGAGAGCAGCCACCATGTCATTCAGCATTGCATCTCCATCAGTCCTCTGATCTGCTAGGGTGTTTGCTGAATGAGTAAAGGAGGGGACATGCAGGGAGAGCACACTCCCAGGACAATTCCAGGGCTTACCCAGCAGGGACACTGTGAGGCAATGCAATGACAGGTGGGAAGCATTTTGAAAAATGAAAGAAGTAAACCAATGCTGGGCATTATTACTACAATTACTGGTAATATCATTATTATATCTCAGAAGATTCTATAAACTAATTAGAGTCGCACAAGTATTTTCTATTCAGGGATGTTGACAATAATCCCTTGTAGATAGAGAAATCTCCTGGTGATGTGGCAAATACCTTGAAGTGCTGCCTTCTAGATTATTGTCAAAACATGACAGATTACCAGTTTCAGAAGCTCATGTGTATAAAGCATCTCACTCCCTGGGAAAACAAGAAACTTAGAGATGGTGTTTCTGAGCCCTGAATTCTGACAGCAACCATATTGACAAAGTAGGTTCCTTCCTTGTTAAATTTTTCTGCTCAGATTATTTTCAGCTATTTTTTGAGCTTCTACTGAATATATAGTTCATTTCTGCTACATCCATTTTACCCAACAGCAGAATGTCTGGTCTGTTGACCTTTACTTACTGCCCTGTCATTTTATATTACCTCAGAGATTTTCAAAAGTGGGTAGGTCTCAAGCAGGTGTCTAGGAAACCTTTTCAAGCTGCACATTATCCAGGAATTTCAATAGGCCTGATATGTGGTATGGCCCCTTCCTCCCTACCAGTTGAGAATCATGGTTTCACAGGGACATAAATCCCTTCAGATATCATGGGATGGGAAAACAAAAAGTTTGAGGACCTCCACTTTGAAATCATTTGAAGTGAGTGTTTATAGAATGGAGTCGTATGTGAAGTAGAATATTAAAGCTGAGAAATCTTGAAGAAGATGCCAAACTCCCCTCTCACCTCACCATTGAGAAACTGAGGCCCAGGGAAGTCAGGCCATCTGTCCAGGTCCAGGACAGGGGCAGAGCTGAGGATGAGGATTCTTTGCTTCCCCAGCCAGTATTTTTACACCACACTGTGCCCTCCCAACTGATTGGAAGTTTCACTGTAATATCAGCATCAATTGCCAGGGTATGATGTTCAAGATGATATTTTGTCTGTTAATACCATCTTAGTTGGTGCTCAGTCTATTTACACCTTTTTTAGATTACTCATAGTTTTATGGTTTGCTGTTGACTTCATTGTCTTTCTCTGTGATTCTCACCTCCTTCAACCCATTTCCTAGTTCCCCAGAAATGTTGGTGTCACATACTAAAGAGTTCAAATTTCTCTCATTATTCAGTGATGTATATTTTTCATGTAAGAACAGTGTTATTTGCTGAAAGTACAGTAGTACCCAAGGCAAATATCTTCACAGAATTTACAATCTAGTGGGCAGACAAATAACAAGAAAATTATAACATGGAACATCAGGTGCCATATTTGGGTCACTACCGATTTCTGTGGGAACTCAGAAAAGAGATACTGAATTTGTTACCTGTGCTGTGTAACAAACTACCCAGCTAGAGACACAAAACACCAAGAATCTGTTTTCTCAATTTTTTTTTTTTTTCAGTCAAGAATCCAGGCATGACTTACTTGGTACCTCTGGCTCAATATCTCTTAACCAAGGACTTACATAAGGCTAGAATTTCACCCAAGGGTTCAGTTGGCCAGAAGGGGTCATCTGGTTTCCAAGTTCAGCTATGTGACTTTTAACAGGTGTGAAAAAGTTTTGTTTCCAGGCTTACTAACAGGCTTGCTGTTGGGCTTTGATCCCTCACCACATGGGCATTTCTGTAAATATTTTAGGTCCTCTGGCATTGGGTAATCTGAAAGAGTTAAAGAAAAAGAAAGAATGCCAGAGATAAAAGTCATAGTCTTCTTGTAACCTAATCTTGGAAGTGACATCATAAGTAGAAAATGAGCATTACTTCTGCTGTGGTCTATTCATATGAATCACAGCTCCAGTTCACATCAGAGGGAAGAGAATGTACAGGAACATAAATACCTGGAAGCCGAGAGTACTGAAATTAAAGGTACTTGAATGGGCCAGAGTTGGATTGCATGTCAAATGAGCCACCCCACCTCTCAGGAAGTGGTATCTAAAAGAACCTGAAACAATGAAAGCTGAGCAGAAGGTGGCGGGTGAGAGGTGTGTGTGTGTGTGTGTGTGTGCACAGGTATGTTCACTTAAGGAAGTAAAGGAGCTGTTCTGGGGAAAGGATAGTCTATGCAAAAGAGCAATGACAGGAGATAGCAAATTTGTTTTTCCTGGAGCACAAAAGTATAGTAGTGGGAGGAGAATGGTAAAAGATAGGGATGACTGGAAAGAAAAGTCAAAGACTGGTCATAAAGTCACTCACTTGCTTTCTTTCCTCCCTTATAATGGTTTCCATTGCCTTTTTATTTGGATAAAGATATATTATTAGAAGATGCATTAGTCAAGATGGTTTAGTCAGTCGGATGTGGTGGCGCATGCCTGTAATCCAAGCGACTTGGGAGGCTGAGTCAGGAGGATCATGAGTTCAAAGCCAGCCTCAGCAATTTAGTGAGGCCCTAAGCAACTCAGTGAGACCCCGTCCCTAAATAAAATACAAAGTAGGGCTGGGGATGTGACTCAGTGGCCAAGTGTCCCTGAGTTCAATCCCTGGTTCCAAAAAAAAACAAAAACAAAAACAAAAAAAGATGGTTTTGTCAGAAGGCAAAACAAATCCCAACTCAAACTGATTTAACCAATAAGGAAATGCACTAGCTTGCGAGGGACCAGAGTGTTTCGAAGGTCAACTGAGTCCATCACCCAAGAAGAGTGTTTTCCACATTGCCACTCTGCCATTTTCAGTGTTGGTTTCATTCCATGGCATCACATCCATTACAACAGTGCCCTGTGAAAGAAGAGAGATGCCCACTTCCTGCATTTCACTCCTAAAATAGGGAAGACCTTTCCCAGAAGTCTCTAGATTTCTCTCCCCTCACTTCTCAGAGAGCCAGGTTTGAGTCATTGGCAAGAGAATGGAATTACCTTGACTGGCTTATGCTGACCAACTGGGATGGGATGATGTTGGCACATCAACCGCAAATATCCTATCTACAGGCAGTGTAGTACTTGAGACCAATTAGATTAGTCTTCCTAGAATTCTTTTCACTGGTTTGAGATCTCACTTTCATGCCCTGGACTTTAATCAAGGGTAGTTGAAGGCTCAGCCATGTAAAAGTTATTTCTACATTGACTGAAAAAATGTTGTAGTTATTGTTTTTGTTTTGGTACTAGGGATTGAACCCAGGGATGCTTAAACACTGAGCCATGTCCCCAGCCCATTTGGTATTTATTTAGAGACAGGGCCTCACTAAGTTGCTGAGGCTGGGTTTGAACTCAAGATCGTCCTGTCTCAGCCTCTTGAGTCACTGGGATTACAGGCATGCACCACTGCACCCAGTTGAAAAATGGTTTTTGAAGGCATGGTTGCCTATATCGCCTTGGGTCTTTTATGGAAAGATTTGTATAAGAAAACTCCTTTCAGAATTAAGGTTGGATGGGAAAAAAAATATCTCTTGGGAATATTATGCATCTTCCTTTCTGAGGACAGTGTTTTCCTTTTATGAAATCGACAATGTTTTCCTTCTGCAACTCTGTCAGGAAACCCCAAGCCAGAGTTCTATTAAATCACAGGCCTCCATTAACCATTATAATTACTTGCTGAATTTATTTCCCCCTTGTTGTCTTGAGCTGTGTTTTCAGTTTCTATATCTCTGTAACCTGGAAATCAACCGAAGCCTCCAGGCTTCTGTGGCTCAGCATCTTCTTTTTCACTCTCTGGTATCCCAGATTCATTTTCATCACTGGTTGCTACCAGAAACCTACAATAATAGTGTCTAGAGACCTTTATACTACTGAAGACTGCCAGAGGATGATGGGGTCCCCTGCATCATCAATTACTCTCTGATTCCCACATCACATTCCTCCCATGTCTTGAGGAACAACAGAAATCTCTCTCCCTATCACATGCATGACATTTTAAGGATCATCATTTGCTAGTTAAACTTGTCTTTGGGATTTCTCTTTTCACCCTGGGCAGGTTGTCAATGCACTGTCATCACAGTTCTGCCCAAGAGAAAGCTTGGCAAGTAAAATGTTCTTCATCTTCTTACATATTATATATACACACATATTATATATATATACACATATATATATATATACACACACACATATATATGTATAATTAACCAAGTGTATCATTCTTTCTAAGTCACCCAAAATCCTTTTTGGAAAAAGCTAATTCCAAATAAGCTTAGTTAAGCTTTCTGAACGATGCCACAAAGGATATCATTGGCTACAAAAATAAAATGCTTGATATTAGGAAATGTGTAGCTAAGATAGCTATAGAAGATCTTGCCATGTCATGTACAGATCTCATTTTCCTAGTCTTCTCCTAATGCTTACAACCAAGATGAGGAACCAATCAAATAAAATACTAGATATTCAGAATCCAAAACACATTTCCTCAGTATTTACAGATCAAGATGTAATAAACATTTTAATCTAATGAGCATATTATAAGCTATATGCATCCCCCTGCTGCTATACAGAATGATAGTCCACACAGAATCCTTGACATGATATTGAATGGCTATGTGATCCCACCATGGTAGAAAGAAAGGTTTTTAAAGATGCTGAAAAAGATATCTAACCCAAAACAATATTCGTGAATTATTCATGTGGGCACAATGCAGTTGGAAACCGATCCCCACAGGTCTCCTTTCCCCTGCACTCCAACCACCTTTCATTGTTCCTTTGGAGAGTTCAGCTCAAGTCCTTGCTATTCACAAACTGTTCCTGGAACCCAGCATGAGCATGCAAAGCCATCAATAATTCATTTTTTTTCCACTTTGGGTGGTGATGATGTTACTGTATCAGCACAAAAATGATCCAGGTAGATAATACGGACAATAAGAGAGCTACCTCAGATGTCCCTGACACATTTCCTCCCTGGAGCACAAAATGTTCTCATATCCACTGGCTCATGTGTCCTTTCAAAGAGGCAGACTCTGTTACATTATTAAGTTAGTAAAGAAGCAAAAATGTTTATGCCACAATCTTCAGCAGAGATGGTAGAATTAAATAAGAAAGTGCCAGTGTCTAACTTAAAAATGGTCATACATTGGAGATAGAAATCATGTTTCCTCCCTCTTTTGAAAATAGTTGCACTATGAAAAGTTAATAAATGCAAGAAATTTAACTGAAACTGACACACACTTCACAGTTTACCATGACTCCCTCTATCCTACCATTTCTAATCTTCAGTGCTACCCTGCACCAGGGTATTCTTTATCTTCATTTTCTAGATGAAATTGAGGCTGAGAGAGGTGAATTTACTTGTCTGAGATTGTAGAACTAGTAAGTGGGGAAGCCAAGACTTAAATCAAGATCTTCTGACTCTAAATCAAGTTCTTTTGTCGCTACACTTCTGACTAGCAGTAGATAAGAGGGAATTTTATCCACATTTCAAATCAGACAGGAACTCACAGTGCTTCATATTGTTGTATAGGATAAGAAGAAGATGGAAAATAATTCGTTCAAACCATTAAAGCTTATGGCTCAACTGGAAAACATGAAAACCGCTAACACACAAGATTTGGTTTTATTTGAAAATAAAAAATTTATCTACATAACATCATCAGACTTAATGGACCCTGAAAACATCTTTGAATTTCTTATCTGCTCACAAGTGGTCAATCTGACTCCAAGAAAAAGAAGGCTAGGAAGAAATGTAAGTAAGGTGTGAGTATAAATTGTTAGCTAGGTAACAATTTAAGCAGAGACATACCATCAAACTGCTAAATATTAATTAAATTAAGAATGAACAGATTCAACATTTGCTATTCCAGAGAGTTAAAAGTGGAGGCAAGTTTTAGCATTAGGGCCCTTAAAGTTATAAGGAAAAGAAATAAGTACATGTTATCTAGGTGATGGGCCTTTTGTGATTAACTTATAATTACAAAGGCTATGGTGGAACAGCCAGGAGATACTGAACTAGAAAGGGTGGGCCATAAGGAGCTCTAACCATAACGATGCTACAGCTCTCCACCAGGTACCCTCAGAGGCAGGCAGCTCCCAGACAATTAACACAGATCACTTCCCCTCATCCTCACAACTACCTTGAGGATTGACCCTATTTTGCAGCTATGAAAACTGACCTTCTGTTTTACTCAGATTTCTCACCACTGTGACCAGAAGATCTGACAAGAACAATTGTAGAAGTGGTAAAGTTTATTTGTGGGCTCACGGTTTCAGAAGTGGCAGTTCATAGATGGCTGACTCCATTCCTCAGGGCCTGAGATGAGGCAGGACATCATGGTGGAAGGGTGTGATGGAGAAAAGCAGTTCAGGACATGGCCACCAAGGAGGAGGGAGAGAGAGAGAGAGAGAGAGAGAGAGAGAGAGAGAGAGAGACACAACTATGCTCAACAAAACAAAATATATGCCCAAAAGACACACCCCCAGGGACCCACCTCCTCATAACCCAATCGTTTCACCTTTAAACTTTCTCGCATTGCCTCACACATGAGTTTTGGGGGGACATCTCATATGTAAACCCTAACACCTTCAGAGAGACTAATCCTTCTCAAATGCCAAGCTGGTGAGTAGCCAAGCCTCTTCCTCAGCACACCACTGTGTCCAGGTGAGGTGGCATTGTTCTTTTACAAAACACTCAACTGAAAAGTTCAGGGTGAGGAGAGAGAGAGCAAGGAGGAACAGAAAGAAACCAAAAAGGTCTTCCTGCTCCCAGTTTGCCTATAGCCTCAGTCACAAACCAAGCCCTCTTCTCCTCCTCCTCCTTCTCCCACAGTCTGGAAGGAACAGAGGAGTAAACAAGGTCTGTCATTCTTTGAGACTCTGGCCCCTAGTAAAAGTCATTATTCAAGACTGGTCAGGAACACTGTGACTTGATCCCAGGTCACAGCAAGGTGGCTTTCCAGGGGGCCACCTTGGCAGTTATTCCCCAAAACTCCAGCAAATGGGCCTCTCAGGCTTCCAGGCACATGTGGAATGGATTATGTTTCTAATCATAACAGTGCCTGAGCCGTCCTCAAATAAGGAACTTGTGAGAGAAACTACCCAAATTAGGAAACAAACGTGGGCACAGCAGGATTGGCCTTCAACCTCTCCCACACGCTGCCAACATTTTTCTCCTCTCGCCTGATACTGTTATTTAAGCATCCCGTTAACTGACAAAAATTTTCACAAGGCAACCTCTGTTTCTAGAGAACTTGTACTAGGTTTATTTATAATTGTCCTATTTCCAAGCATCAATTTGGTTATTTGTCACTGCTGCTTTTGTTATTGGGAAATATTATCCCCCTCTAACCCATTTTCTAGAAAGATCTCCAGGCTCTGGAACCTTTGAATCTCTGATTAGATGACTACATGGGCCACCACTCCCCCACACCAGTTTCAAAGGGGATATTCATGCAAGCTCATTTTTTACTGTCACCTCTGCTATAGTCCTGATCTTTGGATGTGGTATGTGAAAGGTCAGAATGACCCTCTTCCAAGGGGTATCTCATGCCCCTTCAACTGAAGTCCTGGGTTAGAGGCCTATATCAGTACGCTGCTTTGTGCCTCAAATCTCAAAACTCATCTTAGTTCTTAATGTATTTCCAAAGGTCAGGGCATCTCTTTAGAGAAAAGACTTTTGAAACAATAATTAACACTTTCATTATCTCCCACCTCACAAAAATCCTAGGGGACAGGGACTATTATTTTGACTTTCCAGTTAAGGAATCTGAGACACAAAATGTTGGCATAACTTGCTGAAGATCACATAAATAGTTAACAGCCAGATTTTGCACTGAAATTATCAACACTCGCTGAGGTACAGACTCTTTCCCTAATCCACCTCTGCTTTTAATTTGTAAATAATATGAAACTTAAAAAAATTACCCAGAATAGAAATAATACAAAGAACACTGACATACTCTTTGCTCAAACTTACCTATTATTAATATTTACACTATTTTCTTTAATGCTTACACAGTCTCTCATATCTTTCTAGCTATGTATAAATACGTTTTATACTATATGCTATACAACAGGTACTCTATTTACTATTTTTTCCTGAGCCATATGGAAATTGAATGCATCATGTACTTTTGCCCTTAAATAATTCAATGTGTATTTCCCAAGGAATATTCTAAGATCTTCCCTTACATAACCACAGCACAGTTATCTAATTCAGTAGACAACTGATATCATATTAACATTAATAAAAAAATTTAATCTAATCTACATTCATTCAAACCAATTTTTCCAATGTAGGCCAAAATATCTTTTATAGCATTGTTTTTCTCCCATCCAGGACTCATTATAGGTATTGGATGTCATGTTTCTTTAGTCTACTCTATTCTCCAGCCTTTCTTTTTTCTTTTTTGACATTGATGTTTTATAATATAATTTCTTCCTCCTTTCTTCTAATAGAAATACCTAATTTGGGATTTATCTGGAGTTTCCTTATGATTATATCTAGGTTATGTATTTCCAATCAGAATTTTCTATAAGTAATATTTTGCTCTCCTCCTGGTATCACATTCTGAATATAAACAATGTTTGTTTGCTTCTCACTGGCCTATTTTATTTTGTCTACCTAATCGTGGTGTTGTCTGATTTCTATACCATACTGATACAATTTTTTTCCTGAAAATTAGTGAACAATGTGTGAGGGTTCAGTTTATGAACATGAAAATATCATGATCTTCATCAAAATGTCCCCCCTATATTTAATACTCATTGATGATTTTTGCCTGAACCAATTTTGGTTACAGTGGATGGTTTTAGGATGAGCTCAAAATGCTTGGTGGTAGAGGACTTGCCTGGAATGCACAAGGCCCTGGGCTTAGTCCCAGTCCTGAGAAGGAAGGAAGGAAGGAAGGAAGGAAGGAAGGAAGGAAGGAAGGAAGGAAGGAAGGAAAGAAGGAGAGAAGGAAGGAAGGAAGGAAGGAAGGGAGGGAAGAAAGATTTTTCTAACTCTAGCAGTTTCACCATATTTACCAGTCAGCACATTAAATAAGAGCCCTCCCTTTTCCTCTATGTATTTACACATGTGTTTATCTATTTATGAGATAAATTAGCATTGAGTCATAGATTCTTATTCTCTACAGTGGCTTATAGTCATACTGCTTTATTTATTTTGGTATTCAAATTGTTTCATCTTTGGATAAGGAGTCATTTCAACTGAGCTCTTATCCTTATAACACATGTCCATCGTTTGAAAAAAAACAAGCTTCAATATTTTCTGGCATGACAGAATGTCCAGGATCCTCGAAAACTTTTCCTGCTCTGATCCTAGATTCACCCATGTCTCTGAGGAGCTCTTGTTCTTTCAGTAGAGATTAGAGACCAAGATCCAACCACAGGTGTGCTCATTACTACTGGGGTGTTTTCTTTTAGGTCTTTTAAGCAGAGCAAGTTAGACACACACACACACACACACAAATACACACTTTATCTATACACACACATATGCATACATGCAAACATTTACATGAGCATGCCTATACACATAAAAACATTTCAGAAATCATTACTTCATACCCATGCCTCTAGTCTAGAACACACTGTCTTAATCACTTCATAATAGTTTCTCCTATGTTCCCACATGGTTGAAATAAGCATGTAGCATAAAATTCAAAGTGACTCAGAAAATATTGCCTCTGTTATCTATATGATTGTTTTATATCCCCTTCTTAAAATTTCATCGCCTTTTCTGTGTGTCCTTGAAGATTCAATTTTGTCTGTAGTTCACATCTGAGCTTCTTTTTGCAAACCTGAGCCTTGAGTTTCTCCTAGAATTTGAATTTGTGACTACCAAAGTTTTATTTTGGGGTAATTCACATAAATCACATCAAATCCTAAGACAGCAGTGAGTCCATCCACCTGGGTAGAGGCCTGTACCAAGAAGTTGATAAAGAAAAGCTCAGACATGCAGGCAAAGCCTTTTTCAGGGGGAATGCAAGATTAGTGGTAACAAAGGAAGGAAGGATGGGCTCCCCAGATCTCTAGATGCTAGAGTGGGGGAAGATGCAGTCCCCAGAGATGGTACAAGGTGGATCAGTGATGCTGTCCCCTGATACTCCAGATCTCCCTAAGAAGAAAAAAGTAACTGTGTTCAGGACCAGGTAGGCATTGACATTATGGCTGCTACCTAGCCAATCAATGCCAACCCAGTGGCAGAACTGAGATGCGATATAATAAGCCACCCTCAGGGGTGATGACCTGAGTCCTCTGGATCATACTTGACTATAGTGTAAGCCCTCAAAGTAATCATGCTCACTCTTACTCAGTGACCTTAACTTTCCTTTGGGGTAATGGTGTTGAGGCAGCATACACAATGATTTTAGAAACAGACAGAACTGAGTTCTAGTCCTAGCTCTCCTGGTAAGTGTGTGGTCATATATTATAATTTCTCTGAGACTCATTTACAAATTGAAGAGTGCAAAATTTTTATGTGATTTTGACATAATACATGTAAAACCCATGGCATGTAGTTTGGTCTTGGAAAAATTGTTATGTTTGGACTTGTTCATTGAGAACTATAAAAGAGATCATAGTAACCTGACGTATGCAAACTCCTTAGGTATGTCCCTAAGGAAAATAGTCTGAGGTGACTTACTGTCTTGTACTCTGATATCAGGAGAGAAATGAACTAGGCCAAATGCACACCCATTCTTTTTAGATTACTTCTCACTGTGGATTGGTTAACAACTAACAAAACTGTTTTGTACATATATCCACCTGAATGGCACAGCAATGCAATGATTTGGATTCATATCCATTGTTATTGAATTTTTACCTGCTTTCATAACTGAAAACATACCAGCTCTTGGTCTATTGTTATCCTGAGAACACCAGCAATATTGCATTTTCTTTGGAACTTAAATTGTAAGATATGGTGCAGCCAAGGGCTGAAACTAAATACCAACAGTTCCTTGCCAAGTTATGCTCTAACTGGACCTACTGTCATTCAGGCAGCATTTCTTCTTCAAAGGGTTTGCATCCCTCCAGGTTTTCCTGCCAAGAATTACTTGTCCACAAACCACCCAGAATAGCCAGCTTCCCCTATCTAAGGATGACTGACAAGTAAAATCAGCTTCTGTTCTTTTCCTACCTGGGCACTCAAATACCAGAGCTGCTGATGAATGGAATAATGGAAGACTAACATTGGAAACCACCTCTCCTGGCAGGGCTACACAGGAAGGGAATGTCTTGAGTCATGGCTGGAAATCTCAAGCACCGTGATCCCAACACAGATGCCTTCACAAGCTACTCAGGAGTAGTATGTCTGTCACCCAGGGATAAAGGATTGGGAGTGGAAGGAACTATGTTAACAGTGGAGAACAAGTTCTGCTTAAGGACACTGACGTGGGTTTTTTTTTTTTTTTTTTGAACATTGGCCAAAACACATGAACGCTGGCCAAAACACATGAACTGTCTTTTGTGTGATTCTGCCCTAACCCCATGCTTGCTTGCTCTTTGCCTTTGACCGTGATGTGAAGACAAAGCAGGGAAGTCAGAGATGGTATCCTGCTCATGGTGTTCCATCAACAGGCTCTTAAACTTCCAGGAGTACTTGATTTCTTGGGGCCAGTTTCCTCTCAATAAGATAAGGACACAAAGCCTCCAAGGGACATGAAGACCATTTACTGTTTCCTAGGTCTTAGATTCCAGATTTCCCATCCTACCTCTTCTAGCTCTGCTCCTACCTCATGACTGACATAGGTTTGAGGGACTTGAAGCTTATGATTCATGAGACTGTCTTGAAAAATAACAATACAAAATTATGACTACATAAGTAGGTCCATACTGAATATTCAAAATGAGAAAAGAAGTCAAAATTATTAGCTTTAAAAAGTTAACAAATACTGAAAATAGCACAAAACACAGAAAAACAGATTTATATTAGAATATTTTAAAAACACGAAATTTGTAGTTATTATTTGAGAAGCCTGTACAAATGCTTATATTCTACATTTTTGGCTACATTCTCTTTGATTGTGTCTATTCATTATAAAATTCTATGATATTTTTTCCTATAGAGAGATGAGGAAGATAATTTAGATTTTTATGTAACATTTATTATTAATGATAATTTAGAAAATTTATTTAATTTTCACAAGTGATTCTTGGAAATATTATACACCTTTTGATATCATTGTCAAGTTTGGGGAAATCTATCAAATGTCTTTCATGTGTGAACAGTAAGATTTCAGACATTCCCAATTCACTGAACAGGGGCTTATCTGAAATGGTCTTTAAGTGGATGGCACTTTTTAATCAATGAGGGCCATGGGAGGATATCTCCTCTTTATCACCAGGTGCCTACAGCCCACCCTAACCCGTGCTGAACTTCTCCCCTCTCCCTGACACAAGACTCTGCAAATGCTGACCTCTCCTTTGGAATAACCCTTTCTCCTCCTCCCACATACCCCTCCTCCAAGACCCAAGGAATGCGGCCCCACACTCTGCTGTCCCACCTTTTTGCTCACATGACTCCATGGTGTGAGAGTTTTGTTTATTTATCTGCCTTTTTTACTAGACTGCGGGAAGACAATGGGTCCAATGGGTCTTTCCATCTGCCTGGCATAAGGCACAGTTGAGAAAAAGAAAAAGTGCTCAGTGAGCGTATTACAAACAGAGACTGCTCAGCAGCACATGTCCAAGAAATGCCACAACTCTTTACCTTCCTAAAACTAACTGTATTCTGCTTTGGCTCAGAATCATCAATTGATGATTGAAAACAGCATCATTCATTGGTTGGAACATCTTGCTCCTTCCTTGGGAATCAGTCTGTGACAATGGGAACTTCCTCTGAGACCACCAGTCAGCTTTGATTACCCTGGACATTGTCCTCTGTCAGGAGACCGATGGAGTTGTAATCCTCTCTACTCACCTTTGACTAGTCCCCAGGAATCTCTTTCCCGGCTTTGAAGATGGTGGCATTTGAGGGGCAACCTTAAGTCCCTAGATTCCCATCTTCTTTCTGAGGTGCCATCACCTCTAGGAGGCAGGAATGTAAGCAGGGGCAGGCCTGCACCAACTATGTGATGTTCCTGACTCATTTCCTTCAAGTGCCTAGAAATCTACCCAGAGGTAATAAAAAAAGAAGTCATCAAATTTGTGAATCCCCCAGTCTCAGGGGAAAAAAGGTGAAGAGAAAAAAAAAATAACAAGGGAGGAAGGATAAAATTAAAATTAAATTTTTTAAAGATTGCATTTTGATTCACTGTACACAAATAGGGTACAACTTTTCATTCCTATGGTTGCGCATGATGTAGATTCATATCATTCATGTAATCATACATAAAGACAGACACAGGGTAATGATGTTTGTCTTTTTCCACCATTTTTCATACCCTTCCCCTCCCGCTCTCATTTCCCTCTATATAATATAAAAGTTCCTCCATTCTTCCCTTACCCTCCACCCCCACAACCAGATTATATATCATCATCCACTTATCAGGGAAAACATTCAGTCTTTGGTTTTGTGGGATTGACTTATATCACTTAGCATGATATTCTCCAATTCCATCCATTTATCTGCAAATGCCATAATATTATTATTCTTTATTGCTGAATAATATTCCATTGTGTATATATACCACAATTTCTTTATCCATTCATCTGTTGAAGGGCATCTAGGTTGGTTCCACAGTCTAGCTATTGTCAATTGAGCTGCTATAAACATTGATGTGGCTGTGCTACTGTAATATGCTAATTTTAAGTCCTTTGGATATGACCCAAGGAGTGGGATAGCTGGGTCAAAAGGTGGGTCCATTCCAAGTTTTCTGAGGAATCTCCACACTGCTTTCCAGAGTGATTGCATCTTAATCACCTTTATTTCTGTTTCTAAATTTGGGCAACAACTGTTCTATAAAATAGAGTCAATATTCCAATGAACCAACAAGTTGGTATAATAGAAAAGGACTGAAGAAAGCAGAAACAAAACACAAATAGCATACTAGTCATTTCAAAGTTGCTTTCCTTTTAAGGCCAGAACAAGGAGGTAGGACAATAGAAAAATGCCTGGTTAACTTCAGGTTACTCCAGGTAACCATTTTCGTGTAAAGATTATTGCAGAAGAAACTTTATTATGTCAACTGAAACTGTCCTTTTTGAGAAATTTGACTCTGTTCCCGATAATCTTGATTTCCTTTCTCAAAAGTTCAGATAAACAACTTAGTTTCAGCTTGGTGATGTGAAACTTTAGCATGAGTGACACCTTCTTCATTTTTTTAGCCTAGTACATTGAGACCTGGTGTAGAAGCTTAGTCCACAACAATGGCTGCTATAATTTGTGTTTAATAGAAGGAAGGGAGGGAGGAAGATAGAGAGATGGAGGAAAGGAGGGAGAATAGGAAGGAAGGGAGGAAGAGAGAGAGGGAAAGAAGGAGCTGTCTTGCGCAAGAATTCTCAGAAACTCAAGATCACCAAACTCTGCTTGTCCTTCCTGTATGGCTGAATGATACAATTGCTTCATGCATTTTCTAATGAGTCTGCTCAAGCAAGAAAGTAATAATAATAATAAGGCACACACAGGTTAATTTCTACATTAGCTTATTAATACATTAGCCTGTCACAAATGTTTATTGACTGAATCAATCAATGATTGAGCTAGTTCATTATCATGAATCAACTTTTTCAAAACTACATTAATATCATTCAGGGGAAAACATGTCCCTTTCCTCACACCTACATCATTGTGCAGGTAAGAACAAGTATTAGAAGCCATTCCCCTTCCTACACTAAAAAAAAAATAGATCAGGCTAGTTCATCTCTGCTCTGATGATAGAGTTTCCTCCCCTGCCTCAGAAAAAGATTTAAGTTTATTCTGCATTTTATAGAAAGTAGCTAAGGCAGTCAAGGTCTTTTTCTGGCTCTCAGTGGCTAACTTCCAACTATATTATTACAGGGCATGGTGGCAGGGAGACTGAGGAGGTATATCAACCTAAAAGGCAGCCATTTTCCCCTTAATCAGAACTTCTTTAAGACGGGCTAATTTACAAAGCCTCAATGTCCCCCATTAAAAGTTACTAACATATTTCCAGAGCAAAGGACACTCCTGATCTAATGCATTCTTCCAGGTAAGGTTGTTTGCAGTCTGAAATGGAGATTTCACTCCCTCACATCATCTGACCGTGAACTGATCTAGCAGAACAAAACGGCTCACCAAGCTCTTTTCTAGTTAGCAGGACTTATTTAAATTCCTTCCCCTCCCCCATCCCCCTTTTTATAACCCACAGCAAATTACCAGTATTGATAAACCATTAGAAAATAAAATAAGAGACAATTTTATTGACAGCTAAATGAAGTAATGCCTGGGTTGTGTTGGTTTTCAGCAATTGAGCTTTTTGTATTCATTAAAACTCTGCAAGCAGCATGTGTTAAATTTTTGATATATGCAGTGTGCACTGAAATCTTTATCTACATTAACTGAGACACCAATTTGCACCCCTGTTGCCCCCTAATAGGCTGATTTATTGTGGTTTCCCAAGGCCTATTAATGAAAGAGCTCGGAGTTTTTTAGTGGCCTAAATCAATTTCATTTTTGGATCAGCAGAACTTGTCAAGGTCCATGTCTCTCATTTCCTCTTTTGTCAGTGTGGATGGATGGTGTGAGCTCCTGTGTTGTTTGCAGCAGCCGGCGGCTTGACAGATTGGCATGTAGGCTGGGGACTACTTGGACATCTGCACAAACTCAGTGAGTGGAATGACAAAAAATGCCACGGAATTCCCAACTGTCTTCAAGGGGAGAAATGCCTACAAAAAGTTTTTGTGCAAATAAACAAGCGCTTGCGCACGCGTACACACACACACACACACACAACCTGAAATAAACTTCAAGAAGCTGTTAATAAGCACCAATCTGGAGTGGCAACAAAATCATACTCCACTGTTCATACCAAGATCTTAACCAGCTCCTTTGATGGTATAGAACTCTTCCCTACTTAAACTGCAGCCTCTGGGCTGGAGGCATTTAGTTTTGTTCATTGAGTCATCCTACACATCTAGAAGAGAGTCTGAGCTAAGTACATACCATCAGTAAATAGACTTTCGCACAAGGAGAAAAGAAAAAATTCATTGAGCAATTACTTTTTTAACCAATGTTTGCTACCACGGGGGTTGTGGCATCTTTGACAAAAATGCTTGACTGTTTATAAAGCTTAAATTTCTCCATGCAATTGCAGACTTTCCTAAAATCCCAGGGACTGCCTTAGGGTAAGAGACCATTTGATCCACACAGTGTGGGAGACACCAGATAGCTTAATTAGGGTAGGGGGCAGGGAGCGGCTCTGCAGTGTGGGAGAGAAGACACTAATCCAATTGGATAGAATTATCCTTTGCTTACTCTTCCTAGAGGTACCCTAACACAGTCAGTCAAGCAAACCATCCAAGAATTAATTTGATATACTAATCACTGTTCACAGCCCAGAAAATATTAAAGAGATAATGAGCAAATTTGTCAAAAGCCACAAAAAATGTTCCTCCTTTCTCTTCCAAATGTGTTAGCTGATTTGTTCCCTAGGGTGACCGAGTTAAAGAGCTCTTTGAGTTTTCTTCCTCCTTTGGGAGGGCAGTCAAAATATTCTGGAGCAGATCTTATTCTAAAGCAGACATGTCCAAGAATAAGCTAACCCCTCATTGGCCATCTTGGAAGACAAGTTTCTTACAGAAAACCCAAAGGCCTGGCAGCTCACCTGAAGGTGAGGAGACACAGGAGGAACCAGCAGCTCCCCACCCCCACTCCAAACCCACCCTCCAGGTATGAAGAGAATATTGCTGGATTTCACAAATATTGGTTAAGTGCATTGCTTCTGTTATTTTCAAGGCATTTCTGAGAAATTTCATCACTCATTCAGATCTACTGATGGTAAGTAACATTTCTATATCATACACAGGATAAGTTGGGTTTATTTTTGGTATATTTGTGAGTTCTCAAAAGCCCGGGAGACTGCGTATTACCTTGCACTGCATCTGAGAAGACTGTTGTCCTGTTTCATCTTGTACCAGAAAAATCCAATCTAGAGCCCAAATTTTCTGTCAGATTATGAAACAGTCTGTCACAAAATCCTGATTCTTTGGCAGAATTCTGACAAGAAACATGCTGACCCAAAATTTAGGAGAAAATTTCATTGAAAAATCTCCCCACCCTTTAGGAGACTGTGACATTTCCATCAAAAGGGAGTTTTTCATATTTGGGCAAATGCAGTTGTAAATTTTAGCTTTGCCACTAATTGGGATAATCCTGAGTCTAATTACTTTGGTCTTTAAAACATGGATAATCGTAGTCAGCTTTAAAGGCAGCGGAAGGATTGAACAGGGTGATGTCCGTAAAGCACTTAGATGGGGACCAGGAGCACAAAATGTGCATTCAATAAAGAGCAGTTGCTGTCTTGAAACTACCCAGGACGCCAAGGAAGAACCGGAGAGGATAAGCGAAGAAAGACCACAGGTTGCCCAGGGGCATAACAGAACGTTGGTGGACGATGCAGGCTCCTAAACCAGATCAACCTCTGGGAGAAAGAATTTTTTTTTTTCATGACAGCGTCTTTTGTGGGTGCTGAGGGAAGGGGCATAGGCAGCAACAGAAAAAACAGCAACCCAAATTTATGACAAAAGACGCAAAACAGATGAAGAAATAAACGTAAAAAATGAAGTCAGGTTCCCACTTGTTTGGCAATAATAAAATTTAAATAAGTCACTTTATAAGGAAAAACAAGTACTATTAAGGCCAAGAGAGCTATCAATATGTTTTCTCAGAAGGACAAACACTGCAGGAAAAACTTAAAGTGAATGAAAAATGCATCCAGTTCACAACAAAAGAAACACCATGGACCCAAAACCAGAAATTATTCTTGAGTCCCCAATTTTTTTTTTTTCATATGACACTAAATTTAACCAAACGGAATTGTTTGTAAAAATAGCATTCTATTCAGCCTTTTCAAATGAAGAATTCGCACTTAAAAGGAAATGTGTGCTTTGTCACTGGGATGGAACCGCTGTCCTCAACTTGGCTATTTTCATGGCCGTTGTTCTTCAGGTCTCAAGAACTGACTAGAAGACTTTAGAGAGCAGGAAATGTTTCTCTTCCCAACAGGGAATGCTGCATGGTGAATCTCCTCTGAAGGAAAAACACTAACCTTGTCTCTGAAGTTGAAACCCATCAAGAAAAATGGTATAGCCATGGAATAAATGACTGATATAATTAAGGCTATTGTTAAGGAAGAACTTGGGATAAGAGTCAGCAGCAAGTTCAAGCAATGAAATGATGTGCTCAGGGCAATTTCTCAAATTTCTGCTTACTTTAGGAAATTATGATGGGCTCATCAAAGAGCATCCTGATCCCATAATAGAATAAAGGGAGTACTGAAGGACCGAAAGAAAAAAAAAATCCAAATAACTCATATCTAAGACAACAGCTAACTCTGTGGCTAAGAGTATCCGCAGGTTAATTAGGAAGTCTGTTGGCAATGAGGACAGCACATATTCATTTGCAGAAGTTACTGCTCATTAACACACGAGCATAACCAATAGTTGCGGAATAGCAGCATGCCTTTGCAGAGGGAGGATGTGAAGGAATGCCTGGGCTGGCTCGGAACAAGTCTCCCCTTGTCCCCTCTTCCCACTATATTCTTGTACTAATGAGAAAGCAGCTATGTCACCACTTGTATCTGTTGTCTACCTATGAAGTCACGAGATGCAGAACTCATAGATTCACATACTTCATGGATTTTAACCCTTTTCCTTTCCTTCCTTTTCCTTTAAGAAACTAAAAAGAAAACTATTGACAGTAAAATATTCATAAGCTGTGTATCATTCTAAATGCTTTGATTGCAAGAAACATAAAGCCCCAGCTTAAAACAATAAATGAATTCATTCCTGATTTCATCAAATGTAAGACACTAGTTCTAACACAACCCATTATTTTGTGAACCACTAAGAAAAAGGCAAAAAAAAACCTGGCAATTAAACTGACACAATATTCTCTAATGACTTAAAAAATTTCTATTCCTATGGAAAGAGAATTGTAAAGCAGATTGAGATGTATATCTTAGCATACATAAAGTGTGTGCTATAAATGCTGTACATCATAAATATGTTCATAGCTACAGTCATCAATCAAATAGATTGCTTCATATTCATAAAACATCTTCACATTCAAAGTCTGAATCTTCAGAATCACATTTTTAAAATTCAGAGCCATAATATCCATGTTTCTTTTTTCTACTCCATATTATCCTCTGTGATATCAAAATATTGGCAATGCAACATTTCTTAAAAGACTGTGCCACTCTCACTCTCGCCGATTGGATTTCCTTCCCAGCACAGACACTCAGTATGCAGTTATGAAGGTGCTTTCGTCATCTTTCCAGAAGATATCAAAAGGAAGTTCTTAAATGGAAAACAGGATCCTTACTCCAATGCCCTTCAACAGTTTGTTGACTGAACTGTCAAGGGGCTTCTGTCGTCAGTCACGTCACAGGGTATAACGATCAAATTGACACATGTACAGGCAATGATAACTAAGTCAGATGGCCTGGCCCCTGGACAACTGATTGTAAGATGTGATCATAGCAAAGTACATTCTGATTTCAGAGATGTCGAATGAAGAAAAGAAAGTACAACTTAGAATCAACATAATGCATTATCTTATTTAACAATAACAACAACAACAACAACAACAACAACAACAACAAACTAAGGATACCATGGTTGTGGGGTGGGTTAATCTGATTGGGGACTCAGGTTCTTTCCATGTTTCTACTCAACCAACCCAGGCGTGAGTTCTCTGCTCAGTTCCGTGTTTTCATGGGCTCAGATGGTGTTAGAGTCCTAAGAGTCAAAGCAAATATGATATCCAAGGAATAAGAGGGAGCATGTGCTCCCAAGAGTATCTTTTTATCAGTATTCAAAACAACTCCCTTGAAAGATACTCCAGTCACAAAGGAAGAAGAAAAATAATATGTGCCATTGCTCAGTTCTGTCCTACTGTCACTTTGAAGGTACTGGGCCTTGTTATGGTTTGGATGTGAGGTGTCCCCCAAAAAACTCTTATATTAATGCAGGAATGTGAAATGACTGGATTGTAAAAGCTGCAACCTAATAAGTCCATCTTAGTTTAAATGAACTGAGTGGTAACTATAGAACTGTAGGCATGTAGGGTGTGACTCGAGGAGGTGGGTCACTGGAGGTGGGCCCTGGAAGGGTGCATTTCCATATGGTCCCTTCCTCCCCGCCCTGCACTCTTCTCTCTCTCTCTCTCTCTCTCTCTCTCTCTCTCTCTCTCTCTCTCTCCTTCTTGACCCTACCAAGAGCAGAGCAACTTTCCTCCACTGAACCCCTCCTTCATGATATTCTGCCTCAATTTGGGCCCAGAGTGAAGGGCCAACCATCTATGGACTGAGACCTTTCAAACCATGAGCACCAAATAAGCCTTTTCTCTTCTAAGTTGTTCTTGTTGGGTATTTTGATCTTAGTGATGAAAAAAGATAACTAAAACAGGGCTTAATGTCAACAGATCTTCCAGTTTGTTAAAAAATAAAATCAGAAGTCTGAAAGTTGTACTTTTCTATGAAATACTCCAATTCTTCAAATATGTCTCCAAACCATCCTTTTCTATACTGTTTCCTGTTGTGTGCACGCAGCTTGGAAACTAATGGGGCTTCAGTCGGATGGCATTCTACAGTAACCCAGGTCTGGGGGTGCCCCTGGAAAACCACACCTGCAGCAGTTCTGGAGATATAGTTCAGACCTATTTGCATGTGTCTGAATGAGCAGGCACTGCCCACAGAGACAGAGGTGCCTTCAAACAGCATAAACAGGACCCAGGCCAACGGACCTGAGCCTTTACCAATGGGCAGAATGCACAGGGGGAAAACCTTGTGAAAGTCCCTTGAGGCTGCACTTAGAAGTTCTAACTGCTGACACCACAAGAATCACTAGGAGTCCTTCCAGCAAATGAGTCAGACTCCAATTTCAGAACCTGCCCTACTTCAACCTGCTGACTGATCTCCTCTCCACCCCTTAAGTTCCATGGCATCCCTCCAGCCTCCCCTGAACAACGCGCCTTCCTTGGCTTGGCACACCCTTCATCCTCAGCTCCTGTCCCTTTCTGGTCCTGGCCCCCTTCCACTTGGACTTTTACTTGCTCTTAATGTTTGGGCTAACAGTTATAACTGTGCCTGTTATTTGCTTTAACCATTCCACCATTGTGCTTTTCCCATGGTGTCTTATTTAAGATATCTGTCAATTTCCTCCACATTATTCTGTCTTCACTCACAGCTTCAAAATCTCCACCACATTTGGGAAAAACTTGGAAAACTTTACATTCATATTAATCGTTTATGCAAGGCATGGTTTATAGCACATACCTATAAACCCAGCAACTGGGGAGGCTAAGGAGGCAGGAGGATCATAAGCTCAAGGCCAACCTCAGCAACTTAGTGAGGCTGTAAACAACTTAACAAGACTTTGTCTCAAAATAAAAAATAAAGAGGAATGAGGATATGGCTCAGTGGTAAATCACCCCTGGGTTCAATCCCCAGTACCAAAAAAGAAAAAAATAAAAATAAAAACCAGGTTTATGGCCTAAATAGCCAAGGTCATTAGACACATGAGTGGCAGGAAGATAAGTATCTTTTTTAAAATATGATTTCCGTCCCTCCTCTCTTCTTCCATTCTTTCCTTCCTTTCATTCTTCCTCCCTTCCTCCCATTTAATCTCCACTTCACCCTTTTGTCCTTCATTTCCTTCTTCTAAAGAATTTGCATCTTTTAATATGACGAGTATACAAGAAATTTAGGCTTATTCTTAAAAAAAAAGAGAAGAAAGAATGAAAACCCAAGCCACTCATATTTCCATTACCACAAAATGTTATTTTGAATATTTTAGTGTACTCTTTTCCTTTTTTTTTTCCTTCTTTATAGTCTTACTAATTCATTGATTTTAAAATTTGGGTGATTGTGTTTATTTTTGTGTGATCAAAATTATCAAGTGGTTTTCTTAACATTAAATCAACATTTTTCTTACATGCATATCCTTGAACATTTAGTTACAAAAATTATACCATTAATAATTATGTATATAATCATTTAAAATAATAAATCAAGAATATGTATTCTTCCCTTCCAGACTATAACCAAAGACAAAAATAGTTTGCTCATTTTGTTGTACTCTCACAGCTTTTCTAACACAATAGCCATTCAAGAGAAATTTGCTGAACGAGTGAAAATTCCAAAACATAGAAAACCTAGACACAATTAAGTCAGTTCCATTCTCACTAATTCTGAATACTATTTAGTGTTGCTTAACTTAAATTAGATCATATCTGCTCAGTTTGAGTCGGAGACTCCAGTTTGTCCTATATATGTGATGTTTCTTCTTGAAATTAGAGTTTCATCTGGGGCCCTACCCATGGCTCCAGGATTTCAGCCCCTTCTCAAGAGTCAAAGTCAGAACCTGGCATACTGTAGGTACTGAAAACATGTGTGCCTTTGCAGTAGTCCTTGTAACTCTTATTTTCTTGGGCAAGAGTTGTTTTTGTTTTATTTTGTTTTGTACCAGGGATTGAATTTAGGAGTGCTTAACCACTGAGCCACATCCCAGCCCTCCTTACTTTTTAATTTGAGACAGGGTCTTACTAAGTTGCTTAGGGCCTCACTAAGTTTCTGAAGCGGGCTTTGAACTTGTGATCCTCCTGCCTCAGCCTGGGATTACAGTGTGTGCCCCACTCCTGGCTCCTGGGCAAGAATATATTGGTTTTGAAGTCTCTTTAGGAATCCATGCTCTTGTTATTTAATGACCCAGGCTCTCTGACTCCCAATGTGAAAAAAGAAAAATGATTGAATCCATGCTTCCACTGAATGAAAAGATATTTAAAACTTGCAGCACTTTCTATCAATAGTCTAAACTCTGAAAACAGAAAGGAAAAAAAAAAATCTTCTCAAAGAAAAGGCACACACACACTCTCTCTCTCTCCTTACAATAGATATTGTCACATCCCGGCTGTTTTCACTTCTCATGTTAAAATAGACACTAAAAATAGTTGTTTCAAACAATGCTTAGCATTCCAAAACCAAGTTATTCAGAGCTCAATTTTTAAAAAATTCATTTAAATCAAAATCAATATGATTTTAAAGGGAAATTAAAACAATTTTCCCCTCAGTATCTTTCTTTGGATTTTCTTGAGAACTCTTACTTTCAGAATTAATAGCTTTAAGATTTTTTTCACAAAGACATTTACATTTACACGTAGCTAAATTCCCTCACATAGACAGTGACCATCAGCAATCAGCCTAGCTAACAGGTCTGGTAGACACTGCAATTCTTGTCTCTGTGGACTGTTTGTTTGCCAGTCTATTTAACTACTAGGTATTCTCTCCATTAAATTAGAGGAGCAGCCAAAAATGACTTTGCAGTATCTGACAAAGTGGTAACATGCATTTATTTGATCTGCTAATCCCAAAGCTAATGTTTGAGTATAAAGGGTTTTTAATCAAATCCTCAATATGCTGAGCAACCCGCCCAGTGCATGCACTCCGTTCTGAGTCATAAAGGCCTTGGTTTTCAGCTACTGCCTCAATTTCATGGATCTATAGAATTTTAGAGCTGGAAAGGACCTTAGATTATTTGTGACTTGACCTCCTAGCGATTTTAAAACCGTTGCTCACAAACAGTATACTCCGTAAGTGTTCTGTTGCTAAGTCCTTGTGCTCTTTAAAAGAAATGAAACCTCTTTTCTAGATGCTTTTATGGGGCCGCTTGTTAAAGGGTGGTTTGTTGGAATCCTTTTATGCTCACAAACCTTGAGTGAATTTTTTATCTTTTTGACCAACGGTGACTGCTATAGCTTGGATCTCGAATGTCTCCCTAAGGTGCACATGTTGAAGACCTTGATTGCCAATCCAGGATGCTATTGGAAGGGGATAGAAGGGGATGGAGGTGGGGCTGACTGCAAGGAAGATAGGTCATATTGGAGGGTCACACCCTAGAAGGTAATATTGGGACCCTGGCCACCATAGAAGGAACAGCCTCTTCCACCATATGATCTTATCGTGATGTACTGTGCCCAAGCAATGGGGCCAACTGACCATGGACTGAAACATCTGAAACCATGAGCCTTTTAAACTGATTCTCTCAGGTATTTTGACACAGAGGCAGAAAGCTGTCTAGCACACAAGCCAAAAATTTATTTTCTGCAAGTGAGGAAACGTGGAGGAAAGGAAGAAAGAAAGGAACCCAATCTTTGTTGAGTGACTAATAGGTGCCAGACTTCCAATCTCTCTTTTGATACTGGCCTTTTAAGATAGCTATTGTTCCCATTTTACAGCTGAAGCAACTGGAACCCAAGTGTTTCGAAAGGACTTGCTCAATACCTCAGAGTTAGTGAGTCACAAATGGAATAATAAACCCTGGTCTATCAGGCCCCCAGACATTGCCAATGTTCTGTTTACTACACCAAACTCATGTCCTCAAGCTTTATTAGGATGTCTAATCAGAAAATCATTTCCTGACTTCCACATGGTTGCCTGGGCATGGTTGACACTCCCCTTTTGGAGAAATCAAAAAAAAAAAAAAAAAAAAAGAAAGAAAGAAAGAAAGAAAGAAAGAAAGAAAGAAAGAAAGAAAAGAAAAGAAAAGAAAAAAGACTGTTTGGCTCATTGATAATTTAAACATTTTGAACAATGGTTGCTTTATGCCAGATAGTAATGTTTATTCCCTTTAGAAGCTGTCTAATGATGCTATTCTAGACCTTACCTGGAATTCTAATACAAGGAACAAGGAACATGGGTAGATGCTGAAGTTACACAGAGATTTCTGATAATCAGGCCTTCATATCAGATAGGCAGGTTGATGGCTGGAGGGCTTTCAGGCAACCCAAAACCCAGAAATAGGTTCCCCTGAGGGTCAAGATAACTTGGAATGCAGTATTATGCAGTATTATGTCCACAGTTTGGACATTTCTCAGACCAGTTTATACCAAGGACAGAAAAATCTACCAGAAATAAATGATGGGGGGAGGGGGAATAGAAGGAGAAGGAAAAAGGAAGAAAGAAGAGAAAAAAGAACAAGAAAGGAGAAAAGAAAAGGCAAAATTATTGGGATTTCCTCTTTCTGGATCTAAAATCTCAAAACAATCAAACAATAAATATCTTTGGATTATCGCAAAGTACTCTGCAAAACTGATGTTTCCTGCAATTTTATTAGATTGAATTCTACCTTGTATCTTTTTGACCCACTTCTACCTCAAATTGGTACAATTGAGAACCCAAGTTTCAATGCAGATGGTTGCATGGGAAATGTAAAGAGATTCAGGTATTGAAACTGGTCTCCAAAGTGGCACTGAAAATCAGGAGCTATTGTAAGGTGGGATCCTGCCCAGTAGTCACTGTCAGATAGGCACTTTATCTTGGTATTTTTTTTTTAAGCGTACTGCTCTACTAAAACAAAGTCGTACCTCATGATTCTTAACAGCAAGGGCTCTGTAACACTCAAAATAGATTGTGCTATATCACTGAAAAATGATGTCGCTTCTCGTTTAATTATCTCTTCATCTGCCTGTTCATTTAGCACCTCCGTTCCCTGCCCTGTTCCACTCCTGGGCTGTCCTTAGCATCATTCTGGGCTTAATATCTGTGTGATCACTTCAAACCCTCATCTTTGCCCAGGTGCCAGCTTTAGTTTTAGTCTCCTGGAAAGACAAACATCTTCATTTTTCACCCAGGAAGGAAATGCCATGAACACACAGCTGTGTCTCCTTCTGGGACCAAGTCCCAATGCCTCTGGAGAGGTTACTCTCTTGCACTCAGGTAAGTAACTGACCTTACTAAGGGTGACTTATTTTGCTTTTCTTTTCTCCTTTTAATTACTTCCTCAATCTATCCAAAGTCAGATCCTGTTATTAAAGAATCTTGGATGTGTAGCTAGTAAGGAGTAATTTATTTTTCTCACCCTTTAGAAGTGTTTCTTGTTGATGGTTTTCACTCAGTGACCCAAATAATACATGTTCTTGTTATGCAACAGAGGTGACAAGCCAAGAAGATCTGCACTCACACAGTAGCAGGTCTGGTCTTCATCAGACACAGGCAGCGTATGTTTTTATTTAACTACAAAAGATGAAGTAGAGAAATTCAAGGAACACTCAATGGGAGGCCACATAAGACAAACCGTTAATTAGGGGAGGAGAGAGAATTTCTTTTTATACATTCTTGTTAAACCATTTTGACTCTGAAATGGAAGCAGGACACCAGAATATGGAAATCGTCACATTTGTGGTTTTATTAGGGTGTACTTAAACTTTTCAAACGGTAGGCTAGTTTTTTAAAGTTCTTGACTCAGCAAACTAGGGATGCATTTGGCCAATCACTTTTTCTTCCTTCAATTTAAACCCATTTGTATTCCAAGGGAAATTTAATCTGTACATTTATGATTCATTTGTGCTTAACTTGTCAAAATGTTAAGAGCTGTTTGAAATAAAAGAAGCCTTTGCATTCTGATGCTTATATAATTTTTATCCTTAGAATCAGAAAGCTGTGCTTTTGCAGAGAATCAACAACCCGATACCCTATAGGCATATACATCATATATGAGAAAATGCAGGGCTCAAGCAGATCACCGTGTGCTGCTGTTACTTTGAATTTCAATCTACAGGAATACATAAACAAGTGAGCCTTAAACTTAATTTTTTAAGAAAATCATATCCTTTAAATGGTGATTTCTCCTAAATGAAATTGTTAACCTACTCCTTTTCTTGCAGAGTCATTATACATTGTGGATCAAGTTGCATACTGCACAGTTCTGGGAAGCAAATTCTCAAAAATAGCACCATCGTTCATAGTGAGTCTGTTTCCTTGCATTATTTCTTTAATATGAAATTTTCTCTTTATTGTTTAAAAATTTTTCTAATTAGTTATACATGACAGTAGGATGCATGTTGACACATCATACATAAATGGAATATAACTTCTCATTCTTCTGGTTGTACACGATGTAGAGTTACACAGGTCATGTAATCATATGTGCACATAGGATAATATGCCAGCTTCATTCTACTATTCTCTCTACTCCCATTCCCTTTCCCCTCCCTCCCTTCATTCCCCTCTTTCTAATCCAAAGTACCTCTATTTTCCCTAGCCCCTCCCACCTTATTGTGAATTAGCATCCCCATATCAGAGAAAACATTCAGCCTTTGGGTCTATGGGACTGGTTTATTTCACTTAGCATGATAATCTCCAGTTCTATCCATTTACTGGCAAATGCCATAATTTCATTCTTCTTTAAGGCTGAGTAATATTCCATATGTACATATGCCACAATTTCTTTATCCATTCATCTATTGAAGGGCACATCAGTTGGTTCCATAGTCTAGCTATTGTGAATTGAGCTGCTATAAACATTTATGTGTCTGTGTCACTGTAGTTTGTTGATTTTAAGTTTCTTTTCTCAATTCACAGCTCACGTACAAGCATCATCCAGGAGTATCGCTAAGCTGTAATATCCTTATTGACCATGCCAAAAATTCTACCTGGACTTACCAAATTTGCAAGAACTTATGAGGGCTTCATGCATTATTCTAATATGGTTGCATGTGCTTATAAATCTATAATCAGGCTTTCGGTTTAACTACACATTCAGTTAATTACTAGGTATATGCCTTGGCAGAGGTTCCCTTTCTTCTAATCTTTTTATCTTCAGATGGAAAACTAGGATATCTTGACCTCAAAAGACGTCAGTTATGTGTGCTCACTTGAGTGTGAATGGTCACACAGAAAGTCCCAACATGAGATGCGTAGAACTATGAGGTGAAAGGAAAGAGCAGCAGGTCAAACAAAGGCTTTTTTTAAGTGGATTTTTTAAAATAATAACTTTATTTCATTTAGTTTTTTGTATGTGGTTCTGAGGATCGAACCCAGTGCTTCCATGGAGCCACAATCTCAGTCCTCAAAGGCTTTTGAGGGATGAAATGTTGTAATACAACTGTTAGGCTGCCTGGTGGTGGAAAAGAGCAGAGATCAAGAACAGTGCCAGGCTTCAGGGGTCAGGGGGAGGGAGCTGTGAATCCTGAGAGCCTGTAAGGCTATCCACCCACAAGAGACCTGGCACACCTTGCTAGGCTGATGGCAGGCTCTTACAAGAGCCTATCAACCCATTTGTATTTAAAGGGAAATAGTAATAAGAGTAATAAAGGTTATGAAGCATTTAGTATTCCCAGTGCAATGCCCAAACCTAATGTGATATCAACAAATATTGGTTCCCTTTAGCCCTTTGAGGGGCATGGACTCCCAAAAAAAACAACAAAGAAAGAAAGCATTATGGAGGACCTAACTCATGAACTGCCATTTGCCATGAGCATTTTATTGGGTGCTTTGATCTTGCCACATGGTTTTATTTTGGAATCTATTTTCCTTCACCTCATGCCTTTCTAGAGGGGCTCGCAATGATGGGTCCCCAGGGAAAGTTACAGGAGCCAAGCTGATCAGACTTTTTCACTGGAGATAGGAATTAATCTAAGAGTGGATGCAACCTAAACAGGACCACTCAGAGTATTTTTTCAGGAACTAATTAGATGCTGAGAGAGAAAGGATCTTTCTGCTTCTGAGATTATAAGAAAACCATTCACCTGTGGGGAGCTGTTGAGGGCCAAGCGAAGGGAAACAGAGTCAATACATTAGAGAGAGACAGATGCCATCCAGATCTTACTGTGTCTGAAGCCCTAGGCTTTTCAGTTATAGAAAATTAATTCTTTTCTTTTACTTAAGTTAATTTGGATTGAGTTTCTATTCCTTATAACCAACAGACGAGACAGCTCCATTGGGATTTTCCCTAGGGAATTCAGCTTTACCTCAGAATATATAAGAGAACATCACCCACCCACCCTACCCTCCAGTTTTCAGTATAGATTTTGATCTAAACTATTTAAAATTATATTTATTTTTATTTATTTATCCTTAGTTTTATTTATTTGCAGTATTAGGGATTGAACCCAGGTGTACTTCCACTGAACTACATCCCTTGTCGTCGTTGTCATCATCATCATCATCATCATCATCATTATTTTTGACACAGAGTCTCACTAAATTGTTGAGGCTTGTCTTGAACTTGAGATCCTGTACCCTCAGCCTCCTGAGTTGCTGGAATTAAAATGTGAGCCACTGCCCTTGGCTAATTTTTTTTTTTTGTACTGAGGATTGAGCCTAGAGACTGTTTACCACTAAACCACACCCCTTCATGACCAGCCCATTTTTATTTTTATTTTTTAGTTTGAGAAAGAGTCTTACAAAGTTTCTGAGACTGGCTTCCAACTCACAATCTTCCTGCCTCAACCTCCCAAGTTGTTGGAATTATAGGCATACACCACTGTATGGACTCTGAAATTTTTTTAAATTAGGTATTTCTGTGCTTGAACTATTGGACAAGCTTGTACTATTAGTTGTTATGATTTTTTTCAGAGTACCCTAAAGACACTGTAGACACCTCCGCTATAATAAGTTTTCTGTCCCTGTAGGAAGAGGAGTGAGCAAACTCCCAGCCAGTGAGAATACACCAGTGAGAGAGAATACATCTGATACTGGCTCAGGCACTGCCTGCTCTCACAATCTCAGCTGCCATGACAATCAAAGGAGTGCAGGAAGTGGTGATTCGGTCTTGCAAGAGAGCAGCAATGGTTCCCATAATCAACAAGCAAAGGGTCCGAATGATATGTCTTAACAAAGAAGTGGGCAGAGACCTATAGACTAGATCCAGGGCATAGAGCCAGGAAATTGGAAAATCAAAAAGTCAGGCAGGGAGGTGGGGAGAAGAACAGAGTTTTAGGTAGAGCAGAAGGATAGGCCTAAGATAAAGCCACATCACTGTTGGAGATATATGCTCCTCAAGGAACAATGTGGATTGAGGACAGGTGCGGGCAAACACCTATTGGCTATGAGTTGTTAGCCAGCCTGTAATCACAGCATAGCCACACGAATAGAACAAACAGTAACAGGGAGTAGATGTTCATCCATTTACTAATTTATTTATGAACATTGTGGGGTTTTTTTTTGTTGTTGTTGTTGTTGTTGTTGTTATAATCAATCATAATTACAAAAACCATGAACAGAGAGTGGTGCTAGGGGATGGGACGGAGAGAATCGCAAATGGTCTTTACCTTCAAGGAGCCACAGCCTAATGAGGGTTGTCTGAGATGTGTGCACAGATAACTAGCATAGGAAGAAGTGTGTTAGTTAAATATCACCCCAAAGGCTTAGATGAAAAGGTGATAGAACATCTAGGGAGGTGGACATTATTTTTAGGTGGTCAGATGGGGTTTCCCAGAAGTGGGAGACTAAGTGGAATTGGTAGTCACACTAAGGAAGGGTCTGCATGGGTTGGAAAGCAAATCGGGCTTGACCACTTGGATTTATGCAGCCAGGAGGAGGGTTTAGCTTCTCTGAATCATGTTTTCATCCTTTGCAAATGGAGAATACTATTTCAAATACCCAGGCTTCAGGTCATGATGAATAAGATCACTGAGGTATGGCCAGAGGGTAGCCCAAAAGAGGAGGAGGTGGCACCACCTGTCACCCCTGGTTCCATGAGATGAGGGAAAGCAGCAGGGTCTCCAAGAGGGTCAGGCAATAGCTCCAGACTTAAACAGCCTCAGAGAAGTTCCCACACCCTGTTTGGCTCAGGAGAAGCAAGTGACCAAGAGTAAAAAGAAGAGATCTGGTGAGTGGGCAGAAGGGACAGCCCAGCATCTTGCTGGGTGGAGAATCAACAACCTCTTTCATTTCATTGTCAAGTTCAGATAGGTCTTAGGTAATGCAGAGGACTCAGTGCATCCTCCTCCAGAGCTCAGACGCCACACCAGGGAAAATGGGGCAGAATCCTGAATCAACTGGGAATAAGGCCCTAGCACCAAGCAGGGCCTAAAAAGGAATCAAACTGTTCTAAAATATGTGGTCAGTTATCTTGCTTGGACACCTTAGATCACAGGTTTTAATTTCTTCTAATTATACAAAACCCTCACAGGCATTAGGCCGGTGTTTGTATTTATGCAGTTCCTCCTTCTCCTTTCCCCAAAGCTTCCAAGAATGGATAGGATTCTGAATGGAATCAATGGAAACAGAACTATCAGGCTCAGATTGCCTTTTACAGATCTGTCTTTATAGCTTTAAAAATAATTCAAAGCACATGTTTCTCCTGATGGCAGGAAAGTCGTTTTACTGCCACATAGAAAGGACATCACATTAAAAAAATCATTTCTATATACCTCCATCTATGGCTTCTCACACCAGAGAAGTTGACACAATTGTGACTCATCTGTGACCAATTTTTGGAAGCTGTGGAAATGGAACCAAGTGTCCACTTAGCCACAAGGGGAGTGTGTGTGCTACAGGGAGGTAGAAATGTTGCTTTCACGGGTGACATTTAAGAAAACGGCAGGGACAGCTATCACTCAGTGTGGCTTGGCTACAGAGCCGCCTGAAGGCAGTGTCACTGTTGCTGAGAGCAGGGACAGGGACAGCTCCCACGGCTCCAGGAAATAGGTCAGGGTTGACAGCAGCAGCTGCTCAGTGCCATCTTCCCGCCCCCGCCACCCCCACGCTCCTCTGGGATCCCTGCCTCCCTTCTGACTGCCTCAGACCCTTCCTTCCTTCCTTCGATTTCCTCCATTCCCCTCTCCAAAGAACAGAAATCCAAAACACGTCCCGAAATCAAAGAACTAAGAAGACTTTCCAGAGTGGAAGATAATGGGAACATTAAAACCCCTACTCCTGATTTCACCAGAATTTAATTTTTTTAACCCTAGATGCCAAGACTTTGTGCTAAATCTATGGACAACTCAGAGTGCACATTTGTTCTCTGAGCTTGATTTAATGGAGGCAGACAAATGCCATTATCATTATGAAATTTTTTAACTCGGTATTTATCTAGCTGATAAAAATCAAATGTTATTAGTATGGATAATTGTATTTACTCTTTGAGCATGAAAATTTATTTTACACCTAAAACATTTTTTTTTTCACTTAATGAACTAGTAATTATTATGTTTCCTGGTCATCCAGGGCCACAGCATTGGGCCTCAATGGCTGATTTTGTGCAGTGGAGGAGTTTTGGCCGTGAGGTCCCCACACTAACTACAGGTCCCAGTGCTGGTCTAATGTGGGGAAGGGGCTGTCTGTCATATCCCACACAATAGAGTTGCACGGACAGACAGCCACCACTGGGTCAAGTGCGTATCAGGGCTTCTCCCTGATAGTAAGAACTATGAACCATTCCAGGAGAACAGTAGGAGAATGACGACCAGGACGAAACCAGCCCAAGAAGCAGAACCAGGAAGACAGCAAAGATCCAGAGATAGGTATGAGACCAAGGCAGGTTTGGCAAGAAAATGAAGCCAAGGTCTGATGGAGTCCAGAGATCTGTCTGTCTGCAGCTTGCTGTGTTAACCAGTTTTTATTGGCCCTTCTGCTTACAATAGTCACTTCTGCTCTGAGGGCTTCTTAAAGGGCCCAGGTGATTTGGGCACTGACATTGACACTGTCCTTATCCTCATCCTCATCACAGGTTGTGGGGTCTGAAAGTTGGGTTCACTAGCAGTCTCCCTCAATCCTCGCTGCTTCCAACCCAACGTGGGCTGTGACACAGGAAGAATGCAGGATGCCGGGAAAGTGCTCACTTATACCCACATCTGCAAAGGACAACACAGGTCCCCACTTGTTAAATCAACCACCCTAATTTCACCTGCACACTTCTAATTGAGTGTGTCAGCTGCTGGCTGGGCTCCTCTCCTTTACCAAGGTACAGGGCCTCGGAGACAATTATTTTCCCCTCACTGTACCAGAGAATATTCCACTTGTTTATCAGGTCACAGCTGTGTTCCAGGTGGTGTTTCCAGAGATTTTCAAAACAAAACAAAATCCATTCTCCACACTATAGTCAGAGAGGGATTTTTCGTTGTTGTTTGTTTTTTTCAAACTGCGAATCTGATCACGTACCTCCCCTTCAGCAGCAAGTTCAAGATGCTTCATAGGTTCCACCCTGTTCTGAGGGTGGAACCATCTTGCTCTTCCTTCCAGCCTCCCTCCACTCTGTGCTCAGCTGCCCTGGGTTATGCTGTTCAGGCCCACAAACCATCCAAGCCCCATGCAGCACCTGGACACCAAATTCCCTCCTTTGTTAATGCATATCCTCCCTTGCCAAAAAGCCAAACCTCAAAAGCCACCCATCCATCTTTCAGAACTCAAATTAAATGTTAATTCACTGACTCCCCCTAGAAAAAAAAAAAGACTGAATCCCCTTTCTGTAGCTACCCAGACCCTCCCCCAGCCCCAAACCCCTCTCTCCTAAAATCACATATTTAATACTCATCTTTCTTTCTGGACTCTAAGCTCCACCAGGATAGTGAAGGACAGGTGCAGATTGGGTGCTTCGTGCAGCTTCTACAGAGCCGGGTAGGGTGTCCTATATTACATATTTTGCATATTTTACCAAAAAATGTTGCATTTTTAAAGCCCCGTTCAGGGCCCCAGAAGGTTGTGCTATGAGGGGACCTAAAGTTTATGGTGTTTAGCCTCATGGCAAACCTGGACAGGGACTAGCTTCACCTCGTCACTGCCATCTATACCCCTGGCATCTGACACAAAATTTTATTTCAGCGATTGTTGTTTATTTCTTTTCCGATTACTAAATAAGGGGAAATAGGAATTATAAAATCTACAACTTTTAAATATTAAACCAACATCTATTTGCCGCAGAGCTGTGTGATCACACTGGGAATGAAAGAAGTACATTGGCTCTCCGAAGGTTAGGCAAATCCTTTGTCCCCCATGAGAAAAGGTTCCTGTCGTGTAAGTGTGCATGGCTGCACTGCTTTCAGGCCAATCTGATCTTCAGCCTTGAATCTAGGTGAAGAAATTTGATCTTCTCTCATCATGAGGGTCTTGATCAGGGGTCCATAAGGAACTCATGGTGCTTTTAAAATTAGGAATATTTCCTTCTACGTTTGTGTCTCGGAGAGAGGACCCTGGCTTTCATTGAATTCTCAAAATGACCTGAAAGCCACCAAAGCATTAAGATTTCCCATAGATCAGTCAAGGAAGTCCACATGAAATCAAACAGAGGTGTGAAAGACAAATCAGAGTCATGTCTCAGCCTTCCTTCTTAGTAAATGAGAATCTTCGCGATTGACTTAATCTCTTCTGAGTTTACCCAAATGTATAACAGATTACTTGTGCTCCAATAGTACACATACACAAACACTCATGTGTTTATGCACATATTTGCATACAAATGATATGTATTGTCTTGACCAGTTCCTGTCTCATAGCACACACCCAATAGATGCTTGTCCTCATCTCTTCCAAGCAAATAGATCTTCATTGCTTTAGCATAATCTCAGTACTAAAGATTAAAGTATTTAAGAATAATCTAGCCACTCACCTGAGTTTATTCAGCATTTATTATGTGCCAAATATTGTGCGATGCACTGGGGAGGGGATAGGATGGAAATCAGAGAACACTAAAAAGATTTGAAGAAGTGAAGACATAATAAAAAAAAAAAACTGGAAAAAAAAATCAAAAAGTAGTTTTGAAAATCTCCCACCTCATTATGATGATACATTCTCTCTTGGAGATGAGCCTGTTTGGCTGTCTACATTATTCCAAAGTATCCAGATAAAAATGGAAAAATGTAGTCAGTCATGTGGCTTTTATTTAAAGGATACCAATCATCCAAATGTTTCCAAACATTCATGTGTCCAATATTATCAAGATAACCATTTCAGAAGACTGAAATTTTCATTCTCAATGAGATGGCCTCACTTTGGGTACACACAGCTTTAAGAGTTTCACATGAGAAACCAACAAATATCCTGTTTCTAACGTGAGCCAAATACATTGGCTCTTACAAAACACACACACACACACACACACACACACACACATACACAAATGAGAAATTAAGAAAATAAGCGGGTCTCAAAACCATATAAAATTCTTCAGGATTAGTTTCTCTGTCTCCTTTTCTGTGTCTGTCTACACAGGGAGACAGAGTATCTTTGTCTCTGTCTCTCTCTCTCACACACACTAACCATCCTACTGTATCTCCCTCGGTCTCCTCTGTCCTCCCTCAGCCAACCTCTCCGTCATTTCCAGATCACTGAGGATTCCTCAAGTGCTGCCCAATGCCCTCACTCTACCCACAACCCTGCACACACACCTAGGGTTGCCAGATGCAATAGAGATGCTCAGTTAGAGTCCCAAATAAGCAATAAATAATGTTTTAGTACAAGTATACCCAGGTAGCACATGGGATATACTATACTAACACTTTTTGTTCATCAGAAATTTTGAATTTAACAGGGCCTCCTGCATTTTAGTTGCTAAATCTGACAGTCACCTCTTCCCCTTCCTAGAGTCATGGCCTGTGACCAAGTTACTGTCACTCTCACTCCACTGGATGCAGTGCCATTTCTACCCTGGCAACCCTAGTTCCCAGAATGACACATCTTTCCTGGATCCTGCTCCAAAGCCCTACCCTACCAAGCCCTGTCTTGGGAATAGCACCTAGATTTACCCAGCATCAAGCTTTGCAAGGACTAGCTTTCCCTTGTCAAGCAGCCAGAACCTTTGGTCACTGTTCCCCTCTCCACTGGTGAGCTCTAGTGGCACTGGCACCCCTCCCTCCCTGGATCCCCTTCTACCTGGTGGAACTTCAACAGGACCCTGCTCCTCCCTGTAGCTGCCGTTCTTCACTAAAATCAAATATCTAGACTTGATCAATCAACAGGGTAACACCCCTATGCTCATGTTAGCCAAGATAAAGATCATTCCTAAGCTAAAATGAATATCAGAAGGTCAAACGAAGCAGCCAAGAGGAGACTACTTGTTTTCTAAGAAGAAATGTAGCTAAATGCAAAAATATCTAATAAGCCAATCAACAAATTAATAGTTGCACAAAACACAATTTATCTCAGAGCGTGCAATTCAACCACATAAGCACTCATAATATCAAAGCTTTTTTTTATTTCCTCTAAATTTATCAAGGTCTTATTTAATTGCTATAAACACCTAAAGACATGAGCAAATTAACACATAAAATTGCAGGATTTTAGCTGATACATATTCATGAATGTATGTTGTTGTGATCAGGCAAATAATGACCCAAGACATTGATAAATTTGGTAGAAGCAAAAGAAAAACACTGAGAACACTGTTAGAATTCTCTGCAGATCACAGAATGGAATTGTTGATAAGCCTGGCTCTGGGAGACCATTCATAACAATTATTGCATTTCTGTAAGTCTTCCAGGAGAGAAATCAGCAAATGTTTAAGCAGTAGGCTCCATAAAAATACTGTCCCCCAAACACTTGAAAGGTAGATCAGTGCCACAGAATGCTGGCTTCTTGGAAGGCTGATCCCGACTCTGTTTCTCAGAAACTGTCTCACATCTTACTGGTATCCTTGTTGGCATCCTTGCTTGCATATGTACTGCCACTCAGGTAGGATAGAAAGATTTCCAAGCATTTGTGGGAATCTCAAGTTACAGCTGTTGTAGGATCTTCAGATTGAATGTCTTTTATTTAGATGGAAATGTACATCCTGTGTTGGCTCACCCTGCTTGGCTGCACTGCAGTTATTTTTGAATCCCTGGCCTGCTAACCTCTCTTGTTAGAACCCATCCATACATAGCTCCTATTCATTAAATTCTTTGTTCTCACCTAAGCAGTCAGTGCCCCTGTGAGCTGGAAACTACATTTAGTGTGAACATAGCTGGACTGCTCCCCACAAAAGGATCTGAACAAATGCCTAAGGCAGACTGTGAAGCTGAGGGGCAAAGGCATGGACTCTGGCAAGCCCTGCAAAGAACTCTCCAGAAAAGGGCATGATCATGCAGCACACATGTAGGGATGCTAATCAGTTTCACCTGAGGCCACAGTAAACCTCGGAATCCTTCTCAACACAATATTCTAGTCAGCCATTTCCAATGAAGCTAGAGAAGGAAGCAAAGTTGCCTTCCCTTTCCAGGTTGAAATTAATAGGAAAGTTGAGCCCTGGAATCAAAAAATAACATCAGAATTATCAAACTGATAAATGTATAATATTTGCTGTGCTTCAGAACCATGGTCTCTGTATACCAACTCATTTATTCATCACAATGACTCTTGACAAAGGTGCTGATACTATACAATTTGTAACCACTGGCTCAAAGTTACATGCAATGATGTTGAAGATCAGTATTCAATACAGCCCTGTCTCCCTCTCCGTCCTGTGTTTTTGGCCATTGTGCTGACAGCTGGACTAGCACTAAGTGGGGAGAAATTGACAGCAGCTTATGTTTTGCGATCATAAATAAAGGGGAAATCTTCTCTGCTGGCCACATCTTCAAGTTTCCTCTCCTGTCACAGATCCATCTGCTTTCACAAGAGGATAACTTGAAATGCAATGTCCCCACTCAGCGTCTGCTTAGCAGTCTCACTTTGGGGTCAGTAACTTAGCCTCCTTGGTTTGATTATAATCATACCTACCTCACAAGATTCAGTCAGCACTGAATGAAACATGTAGAAAAATACATTTTGAACAGGAAATGGTGTGGGTAAGAGTTAAATACTATTAAATTAAAATTCAGAATTAGATCAAAGCATGATTCCTCCCAGAAGCATTTGCATTTAGACAATGTTGCCGACACTGAGATTCTGAGAGCAAGTGGAAGAGCATGACAGCGGTGCTTTGGGAGATGGAATAGATAGATGGAGGTCCTGGAGAAGCAGCATGAGGATGTCGGACATGGCCGGAGACCCTGGGGACTGGGGTTCCTAGTTCCCAGTTACCACCAGTGGCAGCGATTTGGCTAAAACCATCATCCCCAGACACATGGTCTAGATTTGTGCACTACCTCTGTCAGAAAATCCCAGACTATCAGACACTTTCTAATTAGCTCTTGTAAAATACAGATGTGATAATTAGAGAGTAGTTATTATCCATGGAGATGAAGACATAAACACAGGATCCTTTAGGAGGTGCCAAGGAGTCTGAGAGCAAGCCAGGACGGAGCAGAGGCATGCATATTACAATCCCCAGCTTGGTCGGTGACAACCTGGCAGGGAAATCTTGAGGTTCTCCCACATCTCATCACTCCCACTCACCTCAAAATCACCCTATGGAATCACCTCTACGGTAAGATTAAGCCAATCCAGCTAGGTGCAGTGGTGCACACTGAAATCCCAGCAGCGTGGGAGGCTGAGGCAGGAGGATCACAAGTTCAACGCCAGCCTCAGCAACTCAGTGAGATCCTTTCTCTAAATAAAATATAAAAAATAGGGCCAGGGATGTGGCGCAGTGGGTAAGTGCCCATGGGTTCAATCTCTGGTACCAAAAATTTAATAAATAAATAAATAAATAAATAAATAAATATAACCACCAAGATTAAGTCAGTCCTGTTCTTTTGCAGGTCCATCAAGCCCTTCACAGAAGGTAACAGGGAGTTAACTTCAAGTTCAGTGGCATTCCATCTCAAGAGGCACTTCTCACATTCGTGGGTTGCATTGGTTATTTGGACACTCCCGTAGCACAAAAGATGGCTATGCCAAGCCCAAGGGCATTTTATATTTCTCAGAATTACTTACAGCCTTGGTGCAGGTGTGAGTCTCCTGAAATGCTTGTTCTCCTTTTGACACCACTAGGCTCCACTCAGCCCTTCTGGCCAATCATTAAAAACTTCATGCTTCTTCATCTTGCATATATTCATCCCCTCAGCTTGAAATGCTCTCTCTCTGAACCCCCACCCATGCTTTCCCCTTCTACTTTACTGAAATCAGTAAATATGTTCTTTATTTATGTTCCTTCAGATTCTAGAGCTATGCACTCTCTTGAAATGCTCTTCTTCTCTTCCTTCATAAGGCATGCCAGAATATGTAGGTGTATAGATATGTGATTGTTTTTATCCATGTAGTTTTCTCACTAAGCAACAAACACTCTGAAAGCAGGGATCTTGTCTGCTTTCTTACTATGGTCTCTTGCAAGGACTAGCATTGGGCCTGACATATGACAGGGAACAATAGCCACTTGTTGAATGTTGAGAGAATGAATATCTCTAGCTCTTCAAGCTGCGAAACAATAACCCAGAGAGCAGGGAAATGATGAGGTGATAATCACCCCAAACTCCACCTCTCCTCCCCTGTGCAGATTGTTCATTTCTGCTTCAGAAGTTTGGGGTTTGCAATTTGCAGTGGCATTTCCAAGGTGGGTTGACAACACTATAGGTCACAGAGATACTCGGAATGACTTTTGACAAGATTTTATTGTTGTGTGGGGTATTTTAAAATAGTTCATTACTTATAGGGCACCATTTAGAACCGCCCCTGTCACATAATCATTGAAATGCTGACCCTAAGGGCCAGTCTTTCCCGCTGCATCAGCTGGCTTCCATAGCAGGCCAGCAGAGAGGCTTCCCAACTCTGTTTAAATGCCTCTTCAATGAGAAGACATACAGGAGGGTCATTCCAATGTGGAACAGCTGCCATTGTCAGCTCGTGCTGACTACTGTGACCCCTCCTGCTGTGCTCTGGATGTTTATGTACACCTCCCCGCATTCGTATTTAGAAACCCTGACCACTGAAAGTGGAAGTGTTAGAGAATGGGGTTTCAGGAGGTGATTAAAGAGGATGAATTCCTCATGCTGGGTCAGAACCCTTATAAAAGAGACCCCAGAAAACTATCTAGTCCCTTCCACCAGGTGAGGACATACCTAGAAGGCACCTGTATGAACTAAAAAGTGGTCCCTCACCAGATACTGAATCCGCTAGTGTCTTGACTTTGGACTCCCCAGACTTCAAAATGTGAGAAATACATTTCTGTTGTATATAAGCAACCTGATTTATGGTATTTCATTAGAGCACCCCAAACAGACTGATACCTGTCCACGGTGCTCTTGGACCCACATGCCAAATAACCCTAAATGTTTTCCACATGACAACCTTTCAGTTATTTGAAGATAACTAACAAGCCACATCTGAAGACTTCTCTTCTATATTTTATGCTTTTTCCAGCCTTGATTTTTTATTTATGGACCACATCTTGCTATTTTATTGCATGCATTCTTGTAAGATACCTTAAATCCTGGGTGGAATAAGGCCATATATAAATAAATCTTTGTTTCTTTTCTTTAGGCAACAATTCAAGCCCCCCCCCCCCCTTGACAGACTCCTTGCCAGCATTACAATACTACCTCAATTGCATTCCATAATCATTTGGACATTAAAATAGGGTTATCTCCAAATTCCATGTTCATCTTAGCGACAGCCAAGTCCATAGCAGGGTCTCTGGGTACCATGTCTTATGACCAGTAGGGAGGATTTGGGGAAATGAGAGCAGATCCAACATTGTATTAATAGTTTCTTCCTTCCTTCCTTCCTTCCTTCCTTCCTTCCTTCCTTCCTTCCTTCCTTCCTTCCTTTCTTCTTTCCCTCCTTTGTTCCTCCCCTCTCCTGGTACCTGGGGTGCATAACCACTAAGCCACATCCCCAGACCTATTTATTTTTTATTTTGAGACAGGATCTTACTGAATTTTTTAGGGCCTCACTTAGCTGCTGAGGCTGGTCTTGAACTTGGTATCCTCCTGCCTCAACGTCCCAAGTCAAAGGATTTACAGCCCTGTGCCACCACCATACCCAGTCTAATAGTTCATTTTGCAAGAATTATTAATGACCTGTTCAGGCTCTGGGAAACTCTGAGCCCCTTGCCCTGAAATTTGAGTTGATAACCAGGCTCCTAGAGAAACTAGAACACTGAGCCTCAAAAATAGAATTCCCTCCTGCCCACTCCCCCCACACCCCCAACACATACAGAGTCAAAATCCACTTCCCTCCTCCATGAGCTCTCTTTGAAGCCATTTCCTTCCATTTTCACAAGGCCTACCTTCCAAAAGTATCCCTTATGCATGGGTATTTCTCTCCCATATAGCTAGCATTTTTCTGATAAGAATAAAGTGCTCAGAAAATCACCTACTCTAAAAATGACTGTGAAATATTTAATATCCTTTCCCAGAGCTGACATCCTGGTTCTTTCTATTCTAGCAAGGCCAGAAGCACTACTTACTTCTGTGACCCAAGGGCGGGTCCAGGTTCTGTAGGACCTGAAGCTAAAATTGTTTTGGTGAGAGTGGAATTCTTTAAGGTAGCAAATTAGAATTTTTTTAAAAAATGAAAAACTTAGGTTGAAAAATATTTATTTATTTATTTATTTATTTATTTATTTATTTATTTATTTATTTATTT